>SJYX01016093.1:236001-246177 GCA_006410675.1 Oreotragus oreotragus
TCCAGATGTTCAAGCTGGTTTTAGAAAAGGCAGAGGAACCAGAGATCAAATTGCCAACATCTGCTGGATCATGGAAAATGAAAGAGAGCTCCAGAAAAACATATATTTCTGCTTTATTGACTATGCCAAGCCTTTGACTGTGTGGATCACAAGAAACTATGGAAAATTCTGAGAGATGGGAATACCAGACCACCTGACCTGCCTCTTGAGAAACCTATATGCAGGTCAGGAAGCAACAGTTAGAACTGGACATGGAACAACAGACTGGTTCCAAATAGGAAAAGGAGTACATCAAGGCTGTATATTGTCACCCTGCCTATTTAACTTATGTGAAAAGTACATCATGAGAAATGCTGGGCTGGAAGAAGCACAAGCTGGGATCAAGATTGCTGGGAGAAATGTCAATAACCTCAGATATGCAGATGATACCACCCTTATGGCAGAAATTGAAGAGGAACTAAAAAGCCTCTTGATGAAAGTGAAAGTGGAGAGTGAAAAAGTTGGCTTAAAGCTCAACATTCAGAAAACAAAGATCATGGCATCTGGTCCCATCACTTCATGGGAAATAGATGGGGAAACAGTGGAAACAGTGTCAGACTTTATTTTTGGGGGCTCCAAAATCACTGCAGATGGTCATTGCAGCCATGAAATTAAAAGACGCTTGCTCCTTGGGAGGAAAGTTATGCCCAACCTAGACAGCATATTAAAAAGCAGATATATTACTTTGCCAACAATGGTTCGTCTAGTCAAGGCTATGGTTTTCCCAGTGGTCATGTATGGATGTGAGAGTTGGACTGTGATGATAGCTGAGCACCAAAGAATTGATGCTTTTGAACTGTGGTGTTGGAGAAGACTCTTGAGAGTCCCTTGGACTGCAAGGAGATCCAACCAGTCCATCCTAAACGAGACCAGTCCGGGGTGTTCACTGGAAGAACTGATGCTGAGGCTGAAATTCCAATACTTTGGCCTCCTCATGTGAAGTGTTGACTCATTGGAAAAGACCCTGATGCTGGGAGGGATTGGAGGCAGGAGGAGAAGGGGATGACAGAGGCTGGATGACATCACCAACTTGATGCACATGAGTTTGGGTAAACTCCGGGGGTTGGTGATGGACAGGGGGGCCTGGCGTGCTGTGATTCATGGGGTCACAAAGAGTTGGACACGACGAGCGACTGAACTGAACTGAAGTAACAAGTCACTGATGGTTTAATTGACTTGATAGTTAATGAGTATTGACACCCTTTTTAGTTGTCATCTAGATACCCGATTTCATGACGTGCTCACTCATGCCTTTTTCACACTCTGTGGTGAGCAAGCAAAATATAATTTCTCATCCTCTGTACTCTACATCTACTGAACTATCACATCATTTTCTTTGCTTTTTTGACTGAAGCATTTCACCAAATTCTATGGTTCCAACCCAGCTTTCCTCTTCAAATCATGAATCTTCATAGTATAAAAGACAGACAGAGGAGGCTGGGATGAAATTTTATAATGAAAAAATTTTGACATTTTGACAGGAAGGTTTTCAAAAGGGGTAAAGTTGATAATCTTCAGTAAACATGTTGACTTGAGGTGGTATGGAAATGTTTTATGTGAACAGTTTCCTTTTCTAGATAAGTAATTAGGGTTGAATATGTACTTATACAGCACATTTTGCCACTTAAACAGTAGCGCAATTCAACTTCTTCAGCTTTGCATTTATTTCTGCAGAATCCTTGGTTATTCTCACATTTCTTTTCTTTCTCCATCGTCTGTCTTTTTGGTAAATTCTTCATGCTTCCTGAGAAAGATATGACTATGGTTAATTGCTATACAACCATGGTAACAAGACATAAAATGTTAAGGACATAGGAGCTATAATAAACATCATCTGGATTCAAATCCAGGCTCTGTTATTTGCTACACCTTGGTTTTTGAATAAGTAACTTTATCTCTCTGTCTATTGCTCTCAGCTCTACAATGTCAATAATAGTAAGCTACTTCTTGAAGTTGTTGTGATTATTGAATGAGTTAATATTTTAAAATGCTTAGAATGCTGTCTGGCACTTACTAAAAGGGAAACAAACTTTAGGTTTTGTTGTTCCTATTGTTATTTTTTAATGCAATTTTATTACTTTATTTTTTTAATTGGAGGATAATTGCTTTACGATATTGTTTCAGTTTCTGCTATACATCAACATGAATCAGCCTTAGGTATACATGAGTCCCCTCTCTCTTGAACCTCCCTCCCACCTCCCACCCCATTCCATCTCTCTAGGTTGTCACAGAACATCAGATTTGAGTTACGAGTATCATACAGCAAATTCCCAATGGCTATCTATTTCACATCCGGTAATGTATATGCTTCAATGATACTCTCTAAATTCATCCCACCTTCTCCTCCCACTGTGCCCCCAAGTCTGGTTTTATGTCTGCATCTCCTTTGCTGGTCTGCAAATATGTTACCAGTACCATCTTTCTAGATTCTGTGTATATGCATTCATATATGATATTCATTTTTCTCTTTCTCACTTACTTCACTCTGTATAGTAGGCTCTAGTTTCATCCACCTTATTAGAACTGACTCAAGGCATCCCTTTTTTATGTCTGAGTAATATTCCATTGTGTATATGTACCATAGCTTCCTTATCCATTCATCTGTCAGTGGACATCTAGGTTGCTTCCATGTCCTGACTATTGTAAATAGTGGTACAATGTACATTGGAGTCCATGTGTCTTTTTTGATTATGTTTACCTCAGGTTATATGCCCAGTAGTGGGTTGTTCAGTCATATGATATTTTTATTCCTAATTTTTAAAGAAATATCCATACAGTTCTCCATAGTGGCTGTATCAATTTACATTCCCACCAACAGGGCAAGAGAGTTCCCTTTTATCCACACCCTCTCCAGCATTTATTGTTTGTAGATTTTTGATAACAGCCATTCTTATGGGTGTGAGGTGATATCTCATTGTAGTTTTGATTTCCATTTCTATAATAAGTAGGGATATTGAGCATCTTTTCATGTGTCTGTTAGCTAGCTATCTGTATGTCTTTTTGGGATAAATGTCTGTTTAGGTCTTCTCTCTGCTTTTTCTTACTTTCTTTTTTTAAATTTTTAAATTTTAATTGGAGGCTAATTACTTTTCAATATTGTAGTGGGTTTTGCCATACATTGACATGAATCAGCCATGGGTATACATGTGTTCCCCATCCTGAACCCTCCTCCCACCTCCCTCCCCATCCCATCCCTCAGGGTCATCCCAGTTCACCAGCCCTGAGCACCCTGTTTCATACATCGAACCTGACTGGAGACCTGTTTCACATATGATAATATACATGTTTCAGTGCTGTTCTCTCAAATCATCCCATCCTCGCTTTCTCCCACAGAGTCCAAAAGACTGTTCTATACATTTATGTCTCTTTTGCTGTCTCGCATATAGAGTCATTGTTACCGTCTTTCTAAATTCCATATATATGCATTAGTATACTGTATTGATGTTTTTCGTTCTGACTTACTTTACTCTGTATAATAGGCTCCAGTTTCATCCACCTCATTAGAACAGATTCAAATGTATTCTTTTTAATGGCTGAGTAATATTCCATTGTGTATAAGTACCACAGCTTTCTTATCCATTTGTCTGCCAGTGGACACCTAGGTTGCTTCCATGTCCTGGCTATTGTAAACAGTGCTGCAATGAACATTGGGGTGCATATGTCTTTTTCAGTTCTGGTTTCCTCAGTTTGTATGTCCAGCAGTGGGATTGCTGGGTCATAAGGTAGTTCTATTTCCAGTTTTTAAAGGAATCTCCACACGGTTCTCCATAGTGGCTGTACTAGTTTGCATTCCCACCAACAGTGTAAGAAGGTTCCCTTTTCTCCACACCCTCTCCAGCATTTATTACTTGTAGACTTTTGGGTAGCAGCCATTCTGACTGGCATGCAATGGTACCTCATCGTGGTTTTGATTTGCATTTCTCTGGGATTTCTTTGGAAGAAATGATGCTAAAGCTGAAACTTCAGTGCTTTGGCCACCTCATGCAAAGAGTTGACTCATTGGAAAAGACTCTGATGCTGGGAGGGATTGGGGGCAGGAGGAGAAGGGGGCGACAGAGGATGAGATGGCTGGATGGCATCACTGACTCGATGGACATGAGTCTGAGTGAACTCCAGGAGTTGGTGATGGACAGGGAGGCCTGGTGTGCTGTGATTCATGGGGTCGCAAAGAGTCACAACACGACTGAGCAACTGAACTGAGCTGAAATGAACTGAACTGAACTGATAATGAGTGATGTTGGGCATCTTTTCATGTGTATTAGCCATCTGCATGTCTTCTTTGAAGAAATGTTTGTTTAGTTCTTGGCCCATCTTTTGATTGGGTCGTTTATTTTTCTGGAATTGAGCTGTATAAGTTGCTTGTATATTTTTGAGATTAGTTGTTTGTCAGTTGCTTCATTTGCTATTATTTTCTCCCATTCAGAGGGTTGTCTTTTCACCTTGCTTATAGTTTCCTTTGTTGTGCAGAAGCTTTTAATTTTAATTAGATCCCATTTGTTTATATTTGCTTTTATTTCCAGTATTCTGGGAGGCGGATCATTGAGGATCCTGCTGTGATTTATGTCGGAGAGTGTTTTGCCTATGTTCTCCTCTAGGAGTTTTATAGTTTCTGGTCTTACATTTAGATCTTTAATCCATTTTGAGTTTATTTTTGTGTGTGGTGTTAGAAAGTGATCTAGTTTCATTCTTTTACAAGTGGTTGACCAGTTTTCCCAGCACCACTTGTTAAAGAGATTGTCTTTACTCCATTGTATATTCTTGCCTCCTTTGTCAAAGATAAGGTGTCCATATGTGTGTGGATTTATCTCTGGGCTTTCTATTTTGTTCCATTGATCTATATTTCTGTCTTTGTGCCAGTACCACACTGTCTTGATGACTGTGGCTTTGTAGTAGAGCCTGAAGTCAGGTAAGTTGATTCCTCCAGTTCCATTCTTCTTTCTCAAAATTGCTTTGGCTATTCGAGGTTTTTTGTATTTCCATACAAATCTTGAAATTATTTGTTCTAGTTCTGTGAAAAATACCGCTGGTAGCTTGATAGGGATTGCATTGAATCTGTAGATTGCTTTGGGTAATATATTCATTTTCACTATATTGATTCTTCCAATCCATGAACATGGTATATTTCTCCATCTATTAGTGTCCTCTTTGATTTCTTTCATCAGTGTTTTATAGTTTTCTATATATAAGTCTTTAGTTTCTTTAGGTAGATATATTCCTAAGTATTTTATTCTTTTCGTTGCAATGGTGAATGGAATTGTTTCCTTAATTTCGTTTTCTACTTTCTCATTATTAGTGTATAGGAATGCAAGGGATTTCTGTGTGTTGATTTTATATCCTGCAACTTTACTATATTCATTGATTAGCTCTAGTAATTTTCTGGTGGAGTCTTTAGGGTTTTCTATGTAGAGGATCATGTCATCTGCAAACAGTGAGAGTTTTACTTCTTCTTTTCCAATTTGGATTCCTTTTATTTCTTTTTCTGCTCTGATTGCTGTGGCCAAAACTTCCAGAACTATGTTGAATAGTAGCGGTGAAAGTGGACATCCTTGTCTTGTTCCTGACTTTAGGGGAAATGCTTTCAATTTTTCACCATTGAGGATAATGTTTGCTGTGGGTTTGTCATATATAGCTTTTATTATGTTGAGGTATGTTCCTTCTATTCCTGCTTTCTGGAGAGTTTTTATCATAAATGGATGTTGAATTTTATCAAAGGCCTTCTCTGCATCTATTGAGATAATCATATGGCATTTATTTTTCAATTTGTTAATGTGGTGAATTACATTGATTGATTTGCGAATATTGAAGAATCCTTGCATTCCTGGGATAAAGCCTACTTGGTCATGGTGTATGATCTTTTTAATGTGTTGTTGGATTCTGATTGCTAGAATTTTGTTGAGGATTTTTGCATCTATGTTCATCAGTGATATTGGCCTGTAGTTTTCTTTTTTTGTGGCATCTTTGTCAGGTTTTGGTATTAGGGTGATGGTGGCCTCATAGAATGAGTTTGGAAGTTTACCTTCCTCTGCAATTTTCTGGAAGAGTTTGAGTAGGATAGGTGTTAGCTCTTCTCGAAATTTTTGGTAGAATTCAGCTGTGAAGCCGTCTGGACCTGGGCTTTTGTTTGCTGGAAGATTTCTGATTACAGTTTCAATTTCCGTGCTTGTGATGGGTCTGTTAAGATTTTCTATTTCTTCCTGGTTCAGTTTTGGAAAGTTGTACTTTTCTAAGAATTTGTCCATTTCTTCCACGTTGTCCATTTTATTGGCATATAATTGCTGATAGTAGTCTCTTATGATCCTTTGTATTTCTGTGTTGTCTGTTGTGATTTCTCCATTTTCATTTCTAATTTTGTTGATTTGATTCTTCTCCCTTTCTTTCTTGATTCTGGCTAATGGTTTGTCAATTTTATCTTTTCAAAGAACCAGCTTTTAGCTTTGTTGATTTTTGCTATGGTCTCTTCTGTTTCTTTTGCATTTATTTCTGTCCTAATTTTTATAATTTCTTTCCTTCTACTAGCCCTGCAGTTCTCCATTTCTTACTTTTCTAGTTGCTTTAGGCATAATTAAGTAAGCAAAGTCACTTGGTCGTTTCCAACTCTTTGTGACCCCATGGACCAGGAGGACTAGGCTCCTCTGTCCATGAGATTTTCCAGGCAATAGTACTGGAGTGGATTGCCATTTCAACCCAGGGATTGGACCCAGGTCTCCCACATTGTAGACAGACGTTTTACCATCTGAGCCACCAGGGAAGTCAAGTTGCTTTAGGTGTAGAGTTAGGTTATTTATTTGACTTTTTTCTTGTTTCTTGACACAAGCCTGTATTGCTATGAACCTTCCCCTTAGCACTGCTTTTACAGTGTCCCATAGGTTTTGGGTTGTTGTGTTTTCATTTTCATTTATTTCTATGCATATTTTGATTTCTTTCTGGATTTCTTCTGTGATTTGTTGGTTATTCAGAAGCGTGTTGTTTAGCCTCCATATTTTGGCATTTTTAATAGCTTTTTTCCTGTAATTGACATCTAATCTTACTGTATTGTGATCAGAAAAGATGCTTGGAATGATTTCAATTTTTTGTAAACTTACGAAGGCTAGATTTATGGCCCAGGATGTGATCTATCCTGGAGAAGGTTCCGTGTGCACTTGAGAAAAAGGTGAAATTCATTGTTTTGGAGTGAAATGTCATATAATATCAATTAGGTCTAACTGGTCCATTTTATCATTTAAAGTTTGTGTTTCCTTGCTAATTTTCTGATTAATTTATCTATCCATAGGTGTGAGTAGGGTATTAAAGTCTCCCACTATTATTGTGTTATTGTTAATTTCCCCTTTCATACTTGTTAGCATTTGCCTTACATATTGTGGTGCTCCTATGTTGGGTGCATATATATTTATAATTGTTATATCTTCTTCTTGGAGTGATCCTTTGATCATTATGTAGTGTCCTTTTCTGTCTCTGTTTTGATTGGGTTGCTTGTTTTTCTGCTATTGACCTGTATGACCTGTTTCATCTTTGTTAGTTTTTCTTTTGCTATTATTTTGTCTCTGCCTTTTCACATTGTTCATAATTTCCCCAGACTTCCAAAAAGGCAAGCCGATTCCTCAGAATGAAGTAGGGCAAAAGACAGAGATGGAAAAAAGAGACAAAGGATTTAAGAATGGGGACTTGTGCCTCTGGAAGGTAGTCGTGAAGGAGGAAAAGTATCCACACACTCAGAAACTCCCTCGTGAGTAGGGATGGGGGAGAACCCTACAAAACCTCAAAGGAGAACACTGCAACAGGTGCTTGGAAGGCAAAACAGAGAATTCACCATACAGATAGCTGCCAAACAGCACTTCCCAGCCAGGAAGCAGCTTACATGTTCACCATGGTGAGTGGGGGCTGGGTACTGAGGCTTGGGCTTTGGGGGTCAGATCCCAGGGAGAGGACCAGGGTTGACTGTCACAAAGATACTCTGAGGGGGCTAGTATGACACAGTGGAAGGAGTCCAAGGAAAAGCATGGGCCTCCCCGAGAGGCAAGAGATGATTGCCATGGGGACCCTCCAGCTCCCTGCACTCACAAATTGCAGGAAGCTGCCTTTGTGAATGCCAGAGGTGGGATGAGCAATGGCTACGGACTGCCAACACCTGAAGTAGACACTCCTGTTCAAAGCCAGCGCCAAAGTAGCAGGAGTGCCAGAAGTGTAAATAGATGCAACTACAGTTTCCATTCCCAGAGAATGCAAGCAGACAGGCCACTGCCAAAGCCAGGTAGAGTGCCTGAGGCAGCAGATGAAAGGCTGCCACCGTGGTCCTGACCCAGAGGTAGCAGCTGCCACCAAGCCATGAGAAGGCACATGTTACTGCCCACACCTTTCCAGGAGCCTGTGCAGCTTGGTTCTTCCTAGGGACCCACAACCCAAAGCCAATACCTCTCGGTGAGTGCGTGACCTGCCTCAGACTGTAGCAACATTCTGCAGGACTCTGCCTCTGCGGGCACTCCCCTGTACATCCCCATGTGGCAGTCGTATCCCTCCCTCTCCCCAGCCCAAATGAGTGAACCCTCTTGTCTGGGCAGGGCACAGACACCAGAGGGTGGCCTACAAGCGGAGACAGGACCAGAACCAAAGCAGAGCACCAGGGGCTGTGTGACCAAAGAAGAGGAAGGGAATTCACTCCTGTAGCAGCAGGTGCAGTGGATTAAATCCCCCACCCACCATTAGCTTTAAAAAAAGGGCTTCCCACGTGGGTCAACGGTAAAGAATCTGCCTGCCATGCGGGAGACCTGGGTTCAATCCCTGCGTCAGGAAGGTACCCTGGAGAAGGGCATGGCAACCCACTCTATTATTCTTACCTGGAGAATCCCATGGACAGAGGAGCCTAGTGGGCTACAGTCCATGAGATTGCAAAGGATTGGACACGGCTGAGTAACTAACACTTCATTAGCTTAAGATTGTGGACTTTAAGGGCAATTGTGGGCACTGGAATTAAGAACAAGCTGGAGTAAGGCCAGATCTGTGTAGGAGCTGACCCCACAGTGTTCACAGCAGGCCCAGAGACCTTCCTAGAAATATTGGAGGGCTTCCTGAGTAGGCAGACTGGCTGGTGCTCACTGTGTGGAGACTTCAAGGGAGGACTTAGGATGATATTCTCACTACCACTCTCTCTGTATATAAATATAAATATATATTTTTTCTTTCTCATATTGTTCTAATGTAGTTCTCTCTTTATTATTCCTTTAATTTTTATCTCTTTAATTCACTTTTTCTTTAAAAAACATTTTATTTTTAAATAAAATTATTTTTTTACAGTACTCTTTAGTCATATTGCATTTTTCCCCATGTTTTTGGATTTTATATTTTTGAAAGTCTAATTTTTAGTATTCATTTCCACTTAGGGGTTTGTTTTGGCTTGATTGCTCTCTTCTTTTTTCTTTTTTGAACTTTTAATTTTATATTGGGGTATAGCCAATTAACAATGTTGTGATAGTTTCATGTGAACAGTGAATGTACTTGGCCATACATATATATGTATCCATCCTCCTCCAAACCTCACAACCATCCAAGCTGCCACTTAACATTGAGTGAAGTTCCATGTGTTATATAATAGGTCCTTTTTTCCGTTGTATTTATATTTGTTAATTATGGATATATATATATCACAAAACTAGGTCAATAATGGATGGATACACAAATATTCATGTATATGTACTTTGTAATCCCTATAATATCAATAATTACCTCGAGTCATCTCCCAACTTATTACATACAAATAATGTAACCAAGAAACAAAGGGGTTTCCTTATTGAAATCACACCACAATTATCCACTATTTAGATAGTAATAGCACCTTTAAGACTTGTTCTGAGTAATAATCTGACTGTTCAGTCACATCCTAATTTATTTCATATATGAATAAAACTAGTCAAGGTCCTTGTTTATACATGGAATTTTAAAAATAAATACAAATGAACTTACAAAACAGAATGAGACTCACCGACAATGGACTTATGAAGAAGGGCTAGTTAAGGAGTTGGGGATGGGCTGTGTTTAGAATGGAGCTCTTTTTTTTTTTTTTTTTTTTGCTCTCTTTTTTTTCTACCATACCAAAACTTGCAGGATCTCACTGCCCTGACCAAGGATTGACCCCCGACCCTTGGC
>SJYX01016094.1:0-39081 GCA_006410675.1 Oreotragus oreotragus
ATCAATTCTTTGGCGCTCAGCTTTCTTCACAGTCCAACTCTCACATCCATATATGAAAAGTCATTATATAGGTGACATTATATAAAATACAAGTTACAAAGCAACTCGCAATGAGATAACCATCACTAGAATAAGAGCAGAATTCAAGACACATTACAAGTAAAGGTGGAGTAGAGCTGAGTTACCCAGTGTCCACCATCAAACTTTAGCCCGACCGCGAGGAGACCTTGGGGCCTACCTTTTAAAAAATACAAAGAAGATATGGCAAGAATCAGGTGGAACCAGGTTTCTTCCTGGGAATTCCATCAGCAACAAGTCAGAAGCAAGCTAAATCTGAACCCTGGTGGTACATCAGTATTTAAAAAGGGAAAGTAGGTCCTGAAAGAGGACAAGAACAACTAGAGAATTCATTTCCTAGAACGCTGGTGATGAAACTAGAGAACTCTCTGGCTGGGGAGCAATTTTTTTTTTTCCTTTAAAAAGAAGCTGCATGGTTTCCTAAGGCAAAGAGAAATAACGAGCCTCAGAGAGTAGGATTTGCCTTGATGTTTCATTTTTGGATTTATTTTTCCCTTTTGATCTTCTATGCTATTTATTTCGGTCTTGCTCTGGGGTTTGGAAACACGGAGGGTATAGACTCAATATTCTTTATCTTTGTATTCCATTTCATTTTAACTGTTCTTCCTCTGATGTAAAACTAAGGTTCCAAATCCTGAAGGACTCCAGGAGTCAGCAGTTCAGTCAGCAAGGTATAAAAATACTCTTTCCCGAACTTCTTGTCTTTATATCAGGGTGACCAATCCACACACAAGCCAGCAAATAATTTTTATCTAAATGTTAACATTGCTTTGATGGGGATGATCTTGGACCTGTTCTCTGCTAGTTCTTATACTTCACTAGCTGTTCTTGTTGTGAACACGCTCCGCCCCTGAACTGTCCTAGAGGAAGGCTCCTCAGCGCCCTGAACTGTCCTATAGAGGAAGGCTCCTCAGCGCCCCGAACTGTTTAATAGGGAAGGCTCCTCAGCGCCCTGAACTGTCTTATAGGGAAGGCTCCTCAGCGCCCTGAACTGTCCTATAGAGGAAGGCTCCTCAGCGCCCCTGAACTGTACTGTAGAGGAAAGCTCTTCGCCCCTCCTGCAACTCCTTCCCTGGAAGCTGAGATTGTTCTATCAGAGGAAGGGCCAGATCTGAGACCCCATCTGCTTCTTGCCTTCTTCCTTCTATACTTGTTTTAAGGTGACAAGCTCTATTTTTTTAGTGGTTATTCTACCTAATACATGTTTCACAAAAGTCATAGTTACTCAATACCCTCATTTTCCTCCTGAATATGAAACATGAAATTAGTGTTCTGGTCACCCCAAGTTATGTGCTATTGTCCAGGACTTTAATTCTTGTCCATATTTCCCTTCCACAAAGTATATCTATATATTTTTTACAGTTAATGGTAACTTACCAACGTTATTCACCACTTTGTTCCATGTTCCTTCTTGCCTCTGATTTTCCATATAAGATCGTTTTTCATTCTGCCTCCTGAATCCTGTATTATTACCACCTGTGCACACTCTGCTTTTGTCTGAAAGCCTTTCTAATTAGCCCTCTTAAAAAATAAAAAGTCTTAATAAGTGTCAGCTTCCATGATAACCATTCTTTTGTTAATAGGATGCAGCGTAAGAACTCCAGTGTTTTCTGGCTTGTTAACAAGTCACCCAGCTGGGCTGGTTTCTAATGTCTATCTGCACTTTACGTCTAGCTGCTCAAGAGAGAATTTGACCTCAGTCTCTAGATATGAGTTGCTTTATATCGTGCTTGGAATTCACTGGGATTCGTTCAGTGCTTTTCATCAAACCTGAAAATCTACCAACGGTTGCCTCCTTGGATATCACCTCGTCTCGTCTCCTCCTGGAGCTCCAGATGCCACACTAGATATTCTTGCCTGCTTCTCAACTTTGTCTGCGTTTTCTGTGCTTCCTTTCCGTCTCTTTGGACAGCATTCTGTACAATTTCTTGAGATCTTCCAATTCAGTAGAACCCCCTCAATTGCTCCAATCAACTTAATCTTCATTTTTATTTCAAATTTGTGTTTGTAGCTTCTCATGCAGAATGGCTTTTTTTCCCAAAAAAATCTGCTGGGTTGTCTTGTTATTTCTTACTGTCAGACTTTAGTTCATTAATCAAAAAGTTTTCTTTGGCCCCTTGTCCACTCATGGTGTCTTATTTCTTATGCATCTTATAATTTTTAAGCAGGGCCGTTCGTGTGTTTTGGGTTTATATACAGAATTTGAGGCCTTCAAGGGATTGCATCTGCTTCTGGAAATCAGCTGAAGGTACAAGCAACTGTAAGATAGAGTGGGAGGTCCAGAAAAGAACCAGAGACTTCTTTTGGACATAAAAGAAGCCATTTCAGGCCTAAGCCATTTGGTGGCTCACGCCTGGCCACTTGCTTACCCTTAAACAGGCCACGGTAATAATGATCTAAAGGGAACGGAGCAAACTGCTATCCTGCAAGAGAAGTGATAACAAAAGCAACACATCAGCTGCAGAGGCTTCCCAGGTCTTAGTCTGAAGCTCTTTCTGGAGCTGCTTTTCAGAATTTAGCCCCCTCCCCTTTCAGGGCACTCAGCTACCAGAGCAGCTGGAACCCAGGGGATGACGAAGTCGACTTTAACTGGCTTCAGTCAACGAAAGCTTGGACCCTGTCAGTTCTAGCCCCAACGCTAGGAGGAATCCTGATGCTCACACCCCTTCGTGAGGATGTTATGTGCCCTTAGCTTAAAACTTCCCGTTTTGCTGTTCAGAGAGGCGGTGCTTTGGGAAAGGTCCCTGGTGTTCTCCTCCCTTACTGGAAGGATGTTTCCTTCTGGTCTTTGACTTGGCTGTGCCTTTTGGGTGGGCCCCCACCAGGAGGTGAGTCCAGCTTTAGGGTAACACCATCAAGGTTGAGACAAATTAAACTCCCTGCTGCCTTCTATATCTTGTTCACCTTGGCACTGAGGGTGTCCCAGTTTCACCTGGAGTCACCTTCTAGATTCATCTCCTGTTTCCCATACCCTCCACTGTTATTGTTCCCAGGCGGTGCTAGTGGTAAAGAATCTGCCTGCCAATGCAGGAGTCGCAGGAGATGCAAACACACGGGTCTGACCCCTGGGTGGGGAAGACCCCCTGGAGTGGGAAGTGGCAACCCACTCCAGTATTCTCGCCTGGAAAATTCCATGGACGGAGTCGGGTGGTCTGCAGTCCACAGGGTCACAGTCAGACATGACTGAGCACGGCACGTGTTCTCCATAGTAACTAAAATGGGCGCTAAAAGCCTGCTGCGCTCGGCAGAAGCTGGCTCTAGTTGTCGCGTACTTCCTGGTTTTCCCTGCATGTTGAAGATCTGTGAATTTCTTATTTTTCTGCTTATTCAGCAATGTTTATTATAACTTTTTTTTAACAGATACATTTTACCCAGCATCTTGTTTTTGCTGAAAGTCCTTTCCAGACTATCCAATCCACAATGCCAAAAAACAGAAGCCTGAATTAGTTCCAGCTATACACACTACATTCTCCTGGCCCTTGAATCTGACAAGAGTGGGCTGTAAAAAGGCCCAGAGTGCCAAGTTTGCAAAAGGACAGTGCTAACTTTGCCTTAAAGATGGAGCAAAGGACTGTAATGAAGACTAGAGCAGTGAGGTGCCCAGCACATTTCCACCAATACCTCTTATTTCTCTTTCTCAGGCACAAATGCCTATGGCATTCAAACTACTGTCCATTAACGCTAGAAACGCCTGGGCAGAGACAGCAAGATAGTAATCCCTCCTGTATCCTAAATAAAACTGGAAGAAGCTGTCTTTTCAAACAATAAAGATAGAAACACATACGGTAAGAAGCATGGCATTTTGCCTCAGCTAAATTGCTAGTTGATGGTTCCTCCAATTACACTGACAGGTGTAAAGCTCTTGACTCAACCCATTCCTGGGTACTAGGCCCTGATCGTTTCAGTGGTTTGGAGTCCAGTCTTTCACTGCCATTGCCCGAGTTAAATTCTCTGCGGAACTAAGATTCCACGAATCACATGGTGCAGCCATAAAAACTTTGCTCCTACGTTTTTTCTGTTTTCTTTAGATAGGTTGTCCTTGGAAGTGATTTAAATTTCCAGACACATCTCCCTGGTTTTGGTCAATGGGGCCACTTACTCCCCAGTTGTAGCCAGAAGTGACACTTTTTTGTTAGGGAATTCTCTACTGCCCTGGAGGGCCCCGTATCAAGGGAGAAGTTCATCTCCCATCCACAGAGATGGCACGATTTTGCAAAAGTTTCTCCTACCTACATTCAACGGATCAGTCTGCCACTAGTATCTCAAACTCTACAGTCGATTCGTACCTTTGAGAAACGTTGTTTCCTCAATGAACTCTTTTTTGTGGCTGTCACCACACCCAGCATGAAACTAGGATTACTGCCAGGGGAGCTGAGGCCAGCCCTCCTGGGTTCTGTCATGTCTGAGGCTGAAATCTCAAGCAAGTCCTCAGATCAGTGTCTCAAGTCGCAATTAACTCACCACTGGCATTTGAATAACCTAGGTTACTTAGGATTTGAAGCTATTTTTGGGAATGCAGCATGGAAATCTGCATTTTTAACAAGCTTCCCAGGTAATTCCTGTGTACTTGCTCCAATCTGTATGTCTAGGTGTACGTGGTCTACAACTATCTATGAAAATACCAAGATGAATCTTTACTATCCAGTACTTCAGAAATAAACAGTGAAAAATAATGGTCTAGAATAACTGGTTTCTAGCTCTTCCTGGCAGAGAAGGCAATGGCACCCTACTCCAGTACTCTTGCCTGGAAAACCCCATGGATGGAGGAGCCTGGTAGACTACAGTCCAGGGGGGTCACAGAGTCGGACATGACTGAGCGACTTCACTTTCACTTTTCACTTTCATGCATTGGAGAAGGAAATGGCAACCCACGCCAGTGTTCCTGCCTGGGGAATCCCAGGGACAGGGGGAGCCTGGTGGGCTGCCATCTATGGGGTCGCACAGTCTCAGACATGACTGAAGTGACTTAGCAGCAGCAGCAGCAGCTCTTCCTGGGTGAGCTATTTCTAATTTGTAACAAAGCTTATTAGTTCAGAAGAAACCAGTAGCCAAGTGAGGTCACAGCTCTGAGCTCAGTCACAAAGTATGTCACAGTGAGACTCACTGCAGCTACTTCACAAAGATGCTCACAAAGAAAGCACCACTGAGGCAGAAGAGTGGCTGGGCATAACCTACTACCACCTCCACTGGGAGTGGGGAATAAACACTCAGGCTGTAAAGATCAGGGAATAAGTTGGCAAATTTTGACAAAATACACAGGATTCCTAAAGCTGGTGTTGAGAGACAAGAGGCTTCAAAAGTGTTACTAAATCAGTACCAAGAAACAAGATATAGGGACTCTATAGATCCTTCTTTTGAACACCTTGTTTTAGTTAAGGGTGGAGGAATGTTTTTTTAAAGAGCACAGATTCTCATGGATTGCTATCGATATGAAAAGGGGTCCATCCGTTTCATTCTCTCATCTAAACTTGATGTACACAGCAATGCCCAATACCTGGAGGATGCTGAGGAAATATTTATTGCATGAGATAAAACAAATGGACCAATCCAGGGAGAGAAGAGTAGCGTTTGTGTCTAGTTCAATGCCAGTGGATAATAAATGTAACAGAAATGAAGGCTATTCACCAATAGCCAGCATTTTCTACATTTAAAAAAGACACTCAAACAGAGCTACCAAATCTCTCTATAAAGCAAACTCCTTCCGGCTCCGTGCTTCAGCTTTCTAAAACTACAACTGCTGGACACAAATCAAGCTTTAAAAGGTACCAACTACAATGCTAAGATGTCCTGGTCTTACTAGTGCATGAGTTTTCATACCTGAGACCTAGTTCAACAAAACTGAGACATGAGCATCACCAGAAATAGCTATACATCTACAGACTGGGCATAAAGAAGCATTTTACATCAGTTCTCGTCTTAACAAGGTAACAAGGCCCCTTTCCAGAGGTCTTAATCCTTGGCCTCTACAGTGTAGACACCCCCTGGTAATCTTGTTTGCTACCCACCCATGCTACTTGGTAGGACGAGGGGGGAGCGACGTGACTGCCGCTTCCCGTCTTACTAAAGGGTGGCGGACAGCCTGAGGAGCAACCTCATGGCCCAGCGAGCCTTTCGCCCCTCCCCCTCCATGCTTCATTAGGGTGACAGCTGGAGTTGGGAGCTTCTAATCTTGTACTCATAAATATGTTCGAGAGAGTTATGTATTGCAGAGCTTTACTCAACGTTAGTGTTGACAGATGTCCCAGTGACCAAGAAATTTATTCTTTATACTTCAGTTTCCTCTCTGTAAGTTAAGCAATAAGCTTCCCATGCTCTACATTTAATTTTTAAGAATCTTCAGAGGAAAAGTGTTTCATATATAATTAAAAGAATGTTCCTTGTTAAGAGCTGGGATTGGGCTCAAAATAAGTCCATCCTGGTACAATCCCCTTCTGGGTGCTCTGGAGAGAAAAAGGACACTGATATATAATGAAGTAATCAAGATGAAAAGGAGAGGAGATACAAGCCTAAAGTGAAGAAATGACACAGACCCCCCACATACACACTTTAAAAACTTTATTTATATAAAAAACTCATTTGTTTTTAAAAGCATTAACAAGAGAAAGAAAGACAGAAAAGGTCTGGCGCAGAAGACACGCCCCTTAGTGTTGGGGTGGGGGGTGGGATTTTTGGTTCTCTGAAATTGAATGTTTAGTGTTTTTATAAATGAAAAGGAAAAACAGTTAAAGGTCCCCAAAAGCCTATGGCTGTTCTATTACCCACACCCCACCGACAGAAAGAGCACCAGGCAAAGAGCGGAAGACAAGAGAAACCAAGAGCGGAGCCAGGGCTGGACAGGGCGTCTCCACTGTGCAGTCGCTTATCACAGAGGGGAAGAGGCTCCTTTTTGCCAGAAAAGGAGTGGGAAGTAATGTGAGGAGGCAAAGGGGTAAATAAGGAACTTTAATGCATAGGGGAAGAGGGAGGGGGAGGGTGGGTTGTACACTTTTCTCCTACCCCAAAGCCTCAATATATTAAGGGAGGGGGAGGGAGGAGAATAAAGATTTCCAGTTGCATTTGAACAGCGCTTTTAGATTGAGGGGAGGAGTAAAAAGTAAATAAGGGACAGGGTTTAAAAAAAAAGAATCAACCGCATAGCAGCTGATTCCTCTAGCCCAACCTGCAAATACACACTAACAGGAGGAGGGAAGGGGCGGGGATGGACACACCTTCCCTGTCACCCCTTCAGAGAGGGCGGTGATCTTGGGCAACCAACCTCACCTGGAGACTCATCAGAACAGGACTTTTGCAAAACCCCAACATATACAGTTGAGCAAAAACCTTCTATGGCTAAAGTTAGAGGCTGTTCCAATTCCCAGTGGAGAGACGGAGGGTCTCTAGGTCCCGTCTCTTCTTTCTGCTATTTGGGGCCAACAGTAGGTCAGAAAGCAACCAAGTTTAATTTGCAAAATCATGAGAAATGAGACTGCAGAGGCAAAGAAAGGCACATAAAAGGGAAGGAGGAGATGCACCCCAGGCCAAAGGCACAGAGACGAGGCAGAGCCAGGGGCGAGCCCCACCTTTTCAGGGTAGAGGGGCAGGAGTATGTACATCAAGTCCTCTAGCCAGCCAGCCAGTCCAGGGGGGAGGCGGGGGCAGGATGGGGCAGCAGGGGTGAGGACAGGAGAAAGCAGGGCAGGGGGAGCCAGCTGGGAAGCTTCCTGCCGGTTTCGGACTAAACAAATCATGTACATTCCTACGAGCTCCTCCCAGAGGCTGTTCTCCTCCCCGAAGACATCTTTCTGCTCCTTTGCACCCAAGAAAGTCTTCCTTGACACGTTCTCCTCTTTCTACAGCCTCTTGCCAACGGCCAGGCCGAGTCAGCAGGCATTACCATGGACTGGGGGAGGAGGGCTCGGGACAGCCTCAGCAGGGGCAGCCGCGGCAGCCGGGGTTGGCAGGAGGCTTGGGGAAGAGATAGGGGTGCAGGTCCTTGGGTGGTCCCGCCCCGCAGAGGATCAGGGCAAGGTCTCTCAATCCCCGCTCTAGGAAACCTTCACTTACTCAAGGGCCCTTGCCAAGTGGGATGTGCCAATGCTGCCGGCTTTCTTTGCTTCAAAAATAGTCATTAGGAATAAAAGAAGAGCTCACACTTTCCATTCTCAAAAAAAAAAAAAAAGTCTCTTCCCCACCAGGAAAAGAAAAATCTTGATTAAGAATCATCAGTTTATCAGATTGCTGGAGACGGCATGTATAGCATGTAACTTCTGGTTCTTTCCAAGGTTTCCAGTGAAGGTTCCCACTCTCTCCCTCCCTCCACCAAGGCCAAGAGTTCCAGGGAGAGCTGGCAAAAAGAGCTAATCTGCAGCAGTTTCTCAAGATATGTCTATAACTGAGTCAGGCTTCTTGGGAGTGACTGGAGGGGTCTGGAGGGGGGAAGAGGGACAATTAAGCTTCACTGGAAGCAGTTAGGGAGTTGATGGAAAGAAGGCAGCCACTTAGGGCCATCAAGGCAGGAGGCAGCCTGGCAGTTGGCACAACAGTCCAGCGAAGAAAGGGAAAATCATCAGTCCATTTCACCACCAAAAAATAAAAGTACATATATTATAAGCCCGGATATAGTGGAGAGAGTGGTGCTATATCTTCTGCTGTAGGGAAAAAAAGAGAAAGACATGTTAGTATGGTTGGGAATTAGGAGAACCAAAAGACAGCGGAACAAATCTGGAGGGAAGGAAGTGGCATAAATGGAAAAATCAGATCACCAGCGGCCTCTTAAGAGGCGACAATCACAGAAGCAGCGCCCCTAAACCCCATGTGGCCGAGAGCGGTTGGATCAGCATGATTGGCAAACTGCTGGCACACAGAGGCCGCGTTCCTCGAGAACCACCCTGGCGGCTAGAGGACATACCATGGGGGGGTAAGACATGGGGTCCCCCTCATCATCCAAAAACAACACATCCAACTCTTCCTCCAGAGATTCCTGCCCCTCGTCCTGCTGTGAACACATGTGATGTGTTAGTAGGAGAGTAAGCAAACAGGAGCCTCACGAATGAGTGCCAGACCCAGGGAAAACCCCCACATCTGTAAGCTCAAACAGAACGAGGCAACAGTAGTGAGGGAGCGGCCAGATATTCCAGAAAAGGCAGGAAGAGAAAGCGAGCATTGCGGGGACAGACCAGCTGGCGCGAGACATACACGCAACACATCCACAGCCTCGCTTCTCCCATCCCGACCATCACAGAACTAATGGCCCAAGAAATCTCAACATGAATCAAAAGTCTTACTTTTTCGCTAAAAATAAAAAAAACCCTCAAGAAAAGGATGCCATCTTTCACTATACCCTTTTTTCCTAATTCACAGAACATGCAGGCTTCAAAGCAGAACTGGCCTCAGAGGGACAACAGGACATAAAGAGGACTCACCGTCAGGGGCGCTCCCTTCAGTGGCTCCATTTCGCCTAGATCTCCAGATCGATCCAGTGTTCTGCTGTGGTCGCCTCTTTCATTCAGTGTGGAATAGCTGTTATCTAGTTTACAAAAAGAGAAAAGAACACTGTACACAGAGGCATGGTATCCCCTCCAGTGTGAACTGCATACGAAGCAGACAAATGTGAGTCAGGCGCCACTGCTGGACACTGGACTGCACCAAACGCTCCAGAAGGGCATTACGGTCTGGCAGGCCCAGACATGAAAAACTTACATCTCACCGAGAGGGCAATGCATGCCACATGTAACAATAAAGCTAAACTGAAGAGGTCCGTCTATGCAGAGTACTGGAATTAGGAGAAGACAGAGGTGAGGTGAGCTGCAATAGCAAGGCAAGACCTAAGGAAGTAGATGGGACTTCAGCCAAGCCTTTGGGGACAAAGACAATTTAGAGAGCAGCTGGCAAGGGCATTCCAACAGGAGGCATCACAAGAGCAGAGTAAAAAGAGTGTGGAGTGAAGAGAGGCTAGCAGGCAGACAGGTGGGCTGCCACACGGCAGTGAGCAGCAGTTCAGGGACACAAATGAGACTCTGTGGTAACGGCAGAGGCTCAGGGTGGTTTCTTTGTAACCTTTGAACATTTGGAAATGTGGCAAAAGGTACACAGAGGAGGTTTTACTAAATCTCTTCAAACCCCTCCAGTGGAATGTGCAGCCAGCGCTCTTGAGGACGGCAGCAGTGAGGCTGCTGGAGGGAGGGACAAGCCGGACAGTCCTCCTTGTCCCGGGGACCTGCTCCTCCACATGCTTAGGCACGATTCATCACCCACCTAACGGTTTCGTATTTGATCCCATACTGCTCATCTGAATTTCTTCCCGATCAGGTTTCTTCTCTACAGGGAGTCAGAAAGTTATCCAGGTCAAAAAACAGTTCTTCAAACTTTACACTCATCATAAAAGTCACTCTAAGTCTGTCTTTCCTTCCCCCTCCCCCTCATCAAGTTTTTACTGAGCGCCACCCACAAGTGCCAAGCTCTAGATAAAAAGAGATCCCTCTCCTACACACTCTAATATAAAAAACCATTCACTGTACGCCAGCGGGGTTCAAACTATTTGGTCTCAAAGCCCCTTTATACTCTTAGAAATTACGAGGATCCAAAGAGCGTCCATTGGTGCAGGTTACTTGTATTAACATTTGTGGCACTAAGAAATTTTAAATATTCATTTCATTTAAAAATAACAAACCTATTCCATGTTAACATAAATCATACTTTTAATTTTTTTAAAAAAGCATTGTTTTACATTTTTGCACATCTTTGGAGTTGGCTTAAGAGAAGGTAGCTAGATTCCCATATTCGCCTCTGTAATTCAATCTGTTGGGATGTTATTTTGGATGAACTGTATGAAGAAAATCCAGCCTCACACAGATAAGAAGTTGGAAAAGGGAGGAGAATTTTAACAGTCTTTTCAGATGACGGTGACTATTCTTTGATAGTATACTAATACTCAACAAGTAGAGTTTTCTTTAAGGTCAGCATAACGTGGAATCTGATTCCAAACCAAAGCTCTCTTCATCTTCTGTTAAATTAAAACCCACTGGTCTGTTTTGCATTTTGAATGGATCAATTAACCCGGTATGATTTTGAAAATCATGCATTGGTCACCTGGAAAATATACTGGTTCACAGAGTTATGCAGATCTTCTAAAGTTAACACGTTTCATGAAATATCCAAAAAAAAAAAATCACACTCACTAAAATCATCAATGATTTCATCAAAAAGTACATTAAATATTGGGATTTTACCAGGCTCACAGTGGCAGATAAAAGTCTTCCAAAATTGAAATTTTCACTTGAAAATTCAGGCAGCAAACACTTGTCAGTTACTTTTCCCCAAACTGACAAGCTTTCTGCATTCATTTTCAAGAAAATGTCTGTCATTTTTAAGTAAAAATGGTGTTTCAAAAAAAAAAAAAAGGTGGCTTAGTTCACCTAGTAACTCAAACAAATAGCGTAAGTGCTTCCCCTCAAGATAACCATTGGGCTTTGGTGCTGCGGGTGCCACAGGAATACTCCCTACCTCATCAACTCAGAATATCAAGGAGTCCTCATGAGTAGAACCAATACAATCAGTAACTGTTACAGCTTCGTCAAGCACAATCTTAAGTGAGCCTGGCTTTTTTCCCAACCTCCCCAAACTGGCTCTTCTTGTAGCAGCAAGTAAACAGCAGCAAAGACTGCAGCAGCTGGCGTGGCTGGGGTCACTGCCCCGGTTTGTGCTCAGCCCCCAGCAGTGAAGCAGGCACCGTCCATGCTTCTGGATCGTCAGTACAAGTGTCAACAGATCTGACGGTCCTCAGACCAGATTTCAGGAAAACCCCAGTGTCATTAAGACAATAAGGATTATAACAGACACAAGTGACAATCACTTCACAAAACAAAATATATCGTCTGTCTTCTGAAGAAAATGTGTTTGCTCACATGGCAGTATTTAAAAGACAGAATCCAGAATAACAGTTATCTCTGGACAACAGAAGTAAGTAGCTTTCGTTGTTGTCCCTTTCCTGGTTTGCCTGTATTTTCTAACTTTTCAACAGGAAACATATACTACTTGGCATTATATGAAAATTTAAAAGGGAAGAATAATCCTTTTGCAATATTCAGATCTCCCTTAGAGACTGATGATAGGGTTACATCACTGTCTTCTGAAGAAAATGTGTTTGCTCACATGGCAGCATTTAAAAGACAGAATCCAGAATAACAGTTCCCTCTGGACAACAGAAGTAAGTAGCTCTCGTTGTTGTCCCTTTCCTGGTTTGCCTGTATTTTCTAACTTTTCAGCAGGAAACATATACTACTTGGTATTATATGAACATTTAAAAGGGAAGAATAATCCTTTTGCAATATTCAGATCTCCCTTAGAGACTGATGATAGGGTTACATCCTGATAAACCTATTGCTAAGCTGAAAATGCATTTAACACACCTATTCCATCAAACAGAAGGTCACAGCTTAGCCCAGCCTACACGTGTCCACAACCCTTGCATCAGCCTACAGGTGGGCAAAATCTTCTGACACAGAGCCTACCTGACAATAAAGCGCTGACCATCTCGTAACACAACACACTGAAAACTGCACTTAGAGCGAAAGGCAGAACAGCTGTGTGGGCACAGAGCGGTTCTTGACGCGTCAGCTGTGCACCCTCGAGACTGACAGGGCTCTGGGATGGGCGTGGGCCGCGCTGTCTCACCAGCCAGTGGAAGGTCAGAACTCAACCTCAAGTCTGGTTTCTACTCAAAGCACATCACATCTGCACCACATCCACAACCCTTGCATCAGCCTACAGGTGGGCAACATCTTCTGACACAGAGCCTACCTGACAATAAAGTGCTGACCATCTCGTAACACAACACACTGAAAACTGCACTTAGAGCGAAAGGCAGAACAGCCGTGTGGGCACAGAGCGGTTCTTGGCGAGTCAGCTGTGCACCCTCGAGACTGACAGGGCTCTGGGATGGGCGTGGGCCAGCCAGTGGAAGGTCAGAACTCAACCTCAAGTCTGGTTTCTACTCAAAGCACATCACATCTGCACCACCAGAGTCGAAAAATCACAGCTCAAGCCGTCGTTACATCAGGGACTCTCTGTATACACACGTCAAATCATTACACTGCACGTCTTAAATTTATAACAAGTAGAGGAAGCAGAGCAGGGCTCACTATCCCGCCATTTGAAGTCCACAGGCAGAGTCGGGGGCCACACCCAGGCTAACTGCCTGTCTTATCTTCTGATGCGCTCTTATTTTCTAAAGTTCCGTGCTATGATCCTGAGGTGAAGTACACCTCTCCTCCACCAAAAGACAAGCTTGTTCAGAAATAAACGCATATCTCATCTAGTTAGATAGCAGGCCCACCAGAGGACAGCAGAGGTGGAGCGGAAGCAGGGCTGCGCCCCTCGGCCCTGTACCTGATCTCTGGCTCCGGTCAATGAGGGGGAGCGTGCTGTCGTCGTAGGCGTGGCTGCTCTGGCTCCGAGAAGCGTTGTTCAGATTCACCTGGAGGCAAGCGGAAAATGCAGTCACCGAATTCACCCATACCCTGCTCCCTCATGGGCTCAGACTTTTAGGGCCTTATTCCCAAATACGATTCTTACCAAAAGGTGACTCACAAGGGTTAAACAAACACCTATATAGTGAAACAAGGTAGGATGTGACGGCTTTGTTACAAAGGACCAAACACACACTACCAAAAGGAAACACAGGCTCAGAAATCGGCAAACCCCTTCAACGGGCTGGGACAGACTCGGGGAAGAGGCCAGAGGGCCCCCGGCCAGCAATGCCGCCGGCGCTCACGCTGCGCTACAGCACATACGGCACAGCACCAAGAGCAGGACCACCTCAGGCGCCATAAATGATTTCTGCGCAAGAGATGGGGGCCGAAAGGAAGGAGACTCAGTGCGACAGTGAGACAGAAGCAGCCAAGAACGAAGCACCACCTGAAACCAAGGGGAAGAAAGGCAAACGCCTCAGTCCCGAGAGGCACTCTACCTGGAAGTCTGACTTCTTCCAGCCTTCTTTTTCCAGCGGCTTCCGCAGCTCCTTATATCCCCAGATCGTCTGTAATACAAGCGCGGCTGCTCGAACTTCTTTTTCTGAGCGGTTCCTTTAAGGGAAATAAAACCAGATGGAATGTGGATATAAGACCAGGAAAGAAGCTGAGAACCTATCCTCTCTAATACAATGTAACCTAAGAATGTAAGTCCCCAAATAGGCAAGACCAGGTATTCACCAAGTCCAGTATTTTAACTCAAACAGTAACAAAAAAATGTCTGATGGAAGAGTCTTATCCATTCACGGATCAACATTAAGACAGAAAAGAGAGCAACATCTCCTTCATTCTTTACATGTAAAAACGGGAAAACAGCCTGCAAAACCAACAGGGTAGCGTCCCTCCCCAGCACCTCTCCCACGCTCGCGTGCCCCAGCTGTGACGCTCAGTGTTACTCTCACCCCGACTTGTTGATCAAGACCAGCTTCTCAATACCCTGGGTCTCCCGGAGCTTTTTGGCAGCCTCCAAGTTCTCAGCGATGACTTCGTTGATGGTGTTCAGAACAGAGACCACGGTGTCCTCAGAGAAATTCTGGGACGAGCTCTGCTGCCCTCCTGGCAGATGCTTGGCCAGGCTAGGAATAGCATGTTTACCTGCAGCAGCAAGACAGGAGGCATGTACACGGGGAGAGCCAGCGGGGCCAGGCTCTGAGGGGCCCAACGCTCACGGCGCTGATCATACCAAGCACGGGGACCAGCCGTGGGAATCGGCGTCATGCTCCTGGAGGACTATCACTTCAGAAGGGCTGGGAACAGCCTCGAATGCTCTGTCCTTCCTACTTGTCTACCTGTTCTCCCCGTCAGTCGCGTTAAAACAATCTGGATACTTTATGTCAAATATGCTACACAGTCCAGTCAGATCTCTTGGTGAAAATGGTATACTGAATACTACAGTAGCTTAATACAACAGTCACTGTGAATTTGAAAAAAAAAAAAAAACAACTGGGCTCTGCTTTATTAATTCTGGAGAAATTACTTAACGTCCCGACCCTCAGTTTTCTAACAAGAAAAATTTTTAATAGAACACTATTAAAAAAAGAAAAAGTATGTTTAAATGAGAACATACAGATATGCGTAACAATCCCTAGTAACAAAGTACAGGCTCAACAAATAAGATACGAGTTTTCAACTTTTGAAGAGTCATCACCTCTTCTCTTTCCAAGAACCATTAGAATAGAACTCTCAAAAAAAAAAAGAATGTAACTCTCTATAATGCCCCAGAGTCACAAACTATGGAGGACTAGGATTCTTCCTCAGCTGTTTCAACAAGTAAGCTCAGTGCCTGCTGGATGACGGGGCGGTAGCGGGTGCTGGGGCCCCGAGGCTAGCAGCCAGCCCCTCACCGATCAGCTCTTTGTTGCGCGCATCCACAGCCAGGTTTCTCAGGGCCCCAGACGCAGCTTTCACAACCCGCTCGTGTTCACTGGTCAGGAGGTCAGCAATGGCGGAAAGAGCTTTCTCTTGACGCAGAGCTGAGCGGATGTATCGACCGTACTACAAGCAGCAGGTGGAAAGAAGCAAACAGATCACAAATGATGGCAAACGAGTAAGCCAAGTCCTTCCATCCCCAAATGCATCTTGTACAAGGGTCTCACCGTCCAGCGCCCAGCACACAAGTTCTGGATGGCCCCGGCTGACGCTTCTAGGATGGCGGGATTCTTGCTCTCTTTGAGGAGTGAGATGTATATCCGAACCACCTCTGGCTGAAATAAAAGCTCATAGCCTGCACAAGGAAGGGCAAGAAAGCAGAGGGTGCTTAGCAGTGCCTACAAAGCAGGCTCTGGCTGACTACAGTCCAGCGTTAGGGTTGACTCTGGGTTGATGGGTTTATGCTCCTATACAAGCAGGCTCTCTAAACACCCCCACCCCCCGACCCAAGCGCAAACTCAGATTTGACTTCGTGCCTTCTCAAGAATAATTCGTCCATGGCAAAAGCAGGACATGTATCAGCTCATACGCAATTCCCCTCTCTCCTTCCTAGTCTCTTCTCTAGCCATAGTTTACTCTGGTCTTGCCCAGCACTCAAGGGATGCATTTACTCATCGACAGCACTGAAGAGTTAAAGATTCCTCATCTCAAATGAATTATTTCTAACTAAAGTGAGTCATCCTGCTCACCTTAACTATGACTAAGTCAGAGGGTCTCTCATAGATTTAACAACATGTAATTTTAATATCCATGGAGTGCTGTGAATTTTGGACAACCCAAGCGCAAACTCAGATTTGACTTCGTGCCTTCTCAAGAATAATTCGTCCATGGCAAAAGCAGGACATGTATCAGCTCATACGCAATTCCCCTCTCTCCTTCCTAGTCTCTTCTCTAGCCATAGTTTACTCTGGTCTTGCCCAGCACTCAAGGGATGCATTTACTCATCGACAGCACTGAAGAGTTAAAGATTCCTCATCTCAAATGAATTATTTCTAACTAAAGTGAGTCATCCTGCTCACCTTAACTATGACTAAGTCAGAGGGTCTCTCATAGATTTAACAACATGTAATTTTAATATCCATGGAGTGCTGTGAATTTTGGACTCACCGTATCAATGAACATAAAAAGCTCCTGGTCTAGACTATCATCAAGTCCTTACCCTCAAGTAATCTGAATAACTGCCATAACAAGAAGTCCTTTGAAAGTCATTGTTATAATATTTAAAATTTCCAAATACTTTAATCATCACTTCAAACTCCTTAAGTCAGGGGGACAGAACAGTGAACACACTGCATGACCTAGTGGCAGGCTGCCACTTATCTGTGGACGATGTTTACGAGAACCATGGAGCAGAAAAAGATAACTTACCTCGAGCAGGACTAGTTCTTTTAGGGAAATCCACTGTATCATTTGTTGGATCCTCTGTGGGTTTTTTCCCTTTGGAAATTTAAAAAAGAAAGTGGGGGGAGAAGGGATAAAAAGTTTAAGAAAGGAAGAGCCGGCTCAGTACATTCTTTATTCTTCAGTCAGAATGTTTCCATCAGAGATGCATCAAGAGGGGCATAAGACAGAACAACAACAAAGAACCAAGACCGGTTCCCCAGCGCGTCCCAGGAGCAAGAGCAGGGCACACGCAGCAGCGGGGCGAGCTAAGGGTGGCCGCCATCGCTGCTGCCGTCCTCAGCCCCAGGGACAGGGGCTGCCGCCCAGGAACAGCGCGCCTGAGCCGCTCGCTCAGCGGAGCGTGACGGGGCTCAGCGGCCTTCCTCCAGTGCATTTTCCTACATGCATCCACAGGGAAGGGTTAGGCAAGGAAATGCCAGGGCCACTAAAACCCAAACATGCAAATTAGAGGTAGGTAAGCAGCTTAAAAGATTCCACTCACCTCTGGAGAACCACTCATCTTCCAGGGCGTCACCCAAGGTGGAAAGGAGAGGAGAGAAGTGAAGGAAGAAAAACGCAGGAGAGAGACGTCAACAGGGTCACGGGCAAACAAGCAGGGCAGCACAGAGGAAAAGATAAACACAGGAGATAGAGGAGGAGGGGGGAGAAGGCCCCAGATCAGCTGGGCTCTCAGCCTTCACTGCCCAGCTGCTGACACTGACACCACCAGCACCAGCATCACCACCAGCGAGAAGCACACGGCACAGGGGACGTCCCCGAGCAGGCAGACTCCAGCACTCCTCAGCAAGCGTTCCACACGTACAGCCAGAAACACCTTCCTCTCCCCGTCCGGCACTAACGACCGGGGAAGCGGGAAGCAAGCCTCACCTTTGCCTTTTTTGGCCCCAAAGCAGCTGGCAGCGTGCGGCCCGGTATTGTTGGCGATGTTAGGAGGCGCCTCCTGGTAGCGCTCTGCTTGCGGGATCTCCCGGTGAACTTGATAGGACAGGTTCCGAAGGAGAAGCACTCCTCAGCAAGCGTTCCACACGTACAGCCAGAAACACCTTCCTCTCCCCGTCCGGCACTAACGACCGGGGAAGCGGGAAGCAAGCCTCACCTTTGCCTTTTTTGGCCCCAAAGCAGCTGGCAGCGTGCGGCCCGGTATTGTTGGCGATGTTAGGAGGCGCCTCCTGGTAGCGCTCTGCTTGCGGGATCTCCCGGTGAACTTGATAGGACAGGTTCCGAAGGAGGCAGACACAGTTCTCCACAAGCTTGGGGTCAAAAAGTAAAAGGTTCAGTGAGAGGAGAGGACGACAGGTGACCTTCTGGCACGTGCAGGTTCCCATGATGCAGGTATTATACCAGTGATCCTCAAAAGCATCGCCCAGTTCATTGTCTCTTATAATGCCTCCTAAGTGCCCCCAAGCTTCTCAGAATTCTTTCAGCCTCAGGCTAATAAAGGTTTCTGCTACCATTTGGTGTGCAACATAAAACTCAACGTCACACTGACTTTTTCCTAATTAGAAAAAAATGGAAGTATGGCTAAACAGCTTTAAAATATGTAGGCAGAGGAAATTCCAAAGGAAACAGTTTTCCTCTAAGGTGAACACCCACTTTAAGGAGGGGCCGGTACAGGTATCTAACGTTATTTGAAAGCCTGCGATGACAGGTCTGTCTTACGGCCACCTGACTTGCGAACCTACCTTGCTATCCGAGTCTTTCTGTCCAATCTCAGCCTGGACAATGAAAATGAGAGCATCCACCAACCCATCACACTCCCGAAGTTTCCGGCGCGCTTCACTCCTCTCGGAGCTGACATTCCTGGGGGGAAAGGGGAAGCTTCGAGACGCCTGAACTCCAGAAAGCCTCTCAGAGTACCCCTAGTCTTTGCAAGCCTCCTTAATGCCTTTCCACCGTCAAATGAGTGCCTGTTTGGGGCCGCACTAGAGCTGACAGGAAGCTGAAGTTCGTGCTTTCAGGACACATAACCAGGCACACACAGAGCAGACCAACACCAACCGTGCCAGACAGACACTGCTCCCGGGGAAGCGCAAACGGAGAACGGGGACGGAGCGCACAGGCGCACACTCCAGAGGGAAAGAACATGCTGCACATTTCAGGACACAAGACAAAGAACTCAGGAAAACATTCACGGAGTCAAAACACCTGAGTCTGGCCCCAAAACAGAAACCAGCAGATCTGCCCTGCAGACAGGGAAGGACTCTTTCCCACTCTGTCCTTCCAGTACGCTGTACCCCACTGCTGCATGTATCGCAGTCTGACTTGAAATGCAAGTAATTAAAGGCACAGACACACACTAAGCCCAGGACTAGACAACGGCCTTACACCGTTGGTTTTTAACAAATTATATTAACAAAGTCAAAGAGGCACAGAAGTGAGGAAGATGTGTGGGAACCGCAAGTAAACCATACGGTATGCCAGGGGGTGGCGACAGGCAGAAACACAGGACGGGGTCGTGGACGAACACCAACAGGAACGGAGCCTGAACGGCAGACTACGGGATGTAAACGTGCTTTGAAAGCAATTTCGGTCTTTAGAAACTCAGTCTCCATGCTCCCAGCCCTTCTGTTACCTGAGGCAGCCAGCGGTGTTGGTGAGCACGGATTCCCACTCGATGTGGCGTGGCTTACAGTCTTCGCTAGGTTCCCGCTCCCAGCCCGAATGGGGGATGATCACTTCATCCGTCAAGGCGTGCAGAGCGTGGTCCACGATCTCCATTTTTATGGAGTCATGGGATGAGAGATTCCACAGCGTTCCTGGCAGAGACCACTCATCAGACAGTTCTCCAGCACCAAGATGGTATGTCTGAAGACTGCCAAAGAGAAACCCCTTTCCCAACATTTCCCAGCGTTCCCCAACGACCAGATACCTTGTAACGATATTAAGCTTTAGGCTGTTACTCATGACAACGTGCTTTACATTATGGCTCAATGCAAACATACACATCACGAAGTAACTTTTCTAAAAGAATACTTATTATAAGCAATACTTTCTGGGCCCGTTACACCCATTTGCTCATCTCATCGCCACTGACATTTTGGGCCAGGTAACTTTCGCTGTGGAGAGCTATCCCGCCCATCATTAAATGAGTGAATGTCAGGCCTTCATTCATTAGATACCAATAGCACCCCCTCCCAACTCCCACCTCCCCAAGTTAAGACAACCAAATGCCTGCGCCCACTGCAAGCGTCCTCTGGGGGCAAGACCACCCCCGACTGAGGACCAATGGCCTCTACCGTCTCCTCTCCTTCCTGCTGACTGTGATGCGCACTCACTAGCGGAACATGCCCCGGTCCCCTCAGACCAACTGCTGGACAGCAAGACAGGTCCGCTGCCACCAGCTCCTGTGAGTTTAAAACGGGAGCCAAGGGTCTGGAATTTTAAGGGAAGTCTTCTGTGTTTAACACGTTAGCAAACAGTGCTTTAAAATCAGACTTCCCTGGCGGCTCGGACGGTGAAGAATCTGCCTGTAGTACAGGAGAGCCAAGTTCAATCCCTGGGTCAGGAAGCTCACCTGGAGAAACGAATGGCATCCACTCCAGCGTTTAAAATCTGGAAAACCTTGCAGGATCTCTGACCCTAACCCTAGAGGCCCCCCGCTCAGGCCTGGGACTCACCGGTAATCACTTCAGTGAGGTCCATGTCACGAGCCTTTCGGAGCAACCGCACAAGGGCAGGGACACCGTCGCAGTTTTTTATGGCGATCTTGTTGTCCTGGTCGCGCCCATAAGAGATATTCTTGAGGGCGCCGCAGGCTCCAAGGTGCACTTCCTTTTTGGGGTGGTCTAACAATCCCACCAGCACTGGGATTCCCTTGAGCTTCCGGACGTCGGTCTTCACCTTGTCGTTGCGGTAGCAGAGGTGCTGCAGGTACGCGGCCGCGTTGGACTTGACGGCGTCCAGGCGGAAGCCCAGCATGGCGATCACCTCGGGCAGCTCCGGCTGTCTCCAGCTGGGGGGCGGGGGCCCGCCCTTGCGCAGGCTGTCCAAGCTCGCCAGGCTCCCTCGTTCATGCTGGGCCAGAGGCGCCCAGTAGTACTGGTCTGATGGCACCTCCTCACCAATCATGTCTTCATAGCTCCTGCGGTGTCGGAAGGACCAAGAGAGAAAAAAGAATCACCAAGCTGTGACGCGTGGTTCTGTGGAGAGCTCCCATGACCCCTCATCTCCAAGGAAGGAAGAAGCCCGGCTCTAGCATACGAGATCTCATCTCTCCTTTGCATAGAGAATATACTGATCGATTTTTCTTAATGAGATAAGACAATAACGTGAAAGGCATCTGCGATGAGATTAACGCTTTCATTTTTTTCTGTGACGTTTACTTAGCTTGGAGGAGCAATAAACATCTGGACAGCTGATCACAGAGAAGAACCGAATCCTGACTGTTCAGTGCTTGAATGGCGCCTGATGCCTAACAAGTTCTCCAGATACAGACTGGGATAAACCTTCAGACAGCACAGGCAGTCAGACAGTGAACTTGGCAGCAGAGAAACCAGGGGACGACGTTTGACACCAGCTCTCGTGAGGCATTTACACACAAGAAGCACTTGACGGGTAAGACTCTCAAACACACTTCACCTGTAAGCCTCTCCTCACCCTATTTTGGAAAATATTTTTTAAAGAGAGAGAGAAAGTGAGATTCTTACAGAGTCTCTCTTTTTTTGAGAGTAACAGTAGTAGAGGACTGGAGAAGGAAATGGCAATGGCAACCCACTCCAGTGTTCTTGCCTGGAGAATCCCAGGGACAGGGGAGCCTGGTGGGCTGCCGTCTATGGGGTCGCAGAGTCGGACACGACTGAGGCGACTTAGCAGCAGCAGCAGCAGTGGAGGACACCGTGCCACCTCACGTAGGACTTAGCTTTGGGACTGACAAGCTTATAAGCTGGAACATGAGTTTGCACAGTTCATCCCAAGGTCATCTCTGCTACTCAACAAATGTGTTTGAGACAGGATTTCTCGTCTCGTTTCTAAAGGCAACACTTCCAGTTCTGCCAAAATGCACTCCACTGACCACAATCACACTTGGGATACCCAACCACTGAGAAGAGAGCCAGAGCCAGTGCCGGTGAAGAAGAAGCTGACAGACAGGCCTCCTACTGGTGCTGCCGACCACCACTAGAGGGTGAGTCTGCCACACTGCTATTTATTCGTAACAGCCAGGAAGGAAGAGACCCATGACCTGCGAGCTCATCTCTCAGTGGCTCCCGCAGGAAAGGGGAGAATCCATTGTGTGGAACACTCCAAAGAAGCCTCTCGTTTACTCCAAAAAAGCACTGCCACTGTCAGCAAACCCTTGAGGTCAGCCTGAGCAGAGGGCCTGCCTCAGAGCTGCCAATATTAACCGGTCAAACACAATTCAAATGGACAAAGCAGTCAGTCAAAAAAAAAAAAAAATCACTATTTAATATCACTGAAACAAAATACACAGGTTATATAGCTAAGTGTTAAGAGTAGGCTGCTGTTAAGTCGCTTCAGTCGTGTCCGACTCTGTGCGACCCCATAGACAGCAGCCCACCAGGACCCCCCTTCCCTGGGATTCTCCAGGCAATAACACTGGAGTGGGTTGCCATTTCCTTCTCCAATGCATGAAAGTGAAAAGTGAAGTCGCTCAGTCTTGTCCAACCCTCAGCGACCCCGTGGACTGCAGCCTTCCAGGCTCCTCCGTCCATGGGATTTTCCAGACAAGAGTACTGGAGTGCAGTGCCATTGCCTTCTCCAAGAGTAGGCTACTAAGCAGCATATCAAGTAAGATTCCATTTCAGGATGGAGAAATAAGGTCGGAGTGTGTTTACATGTGTAAGGAAAAGAACACAAAAGAGAAGCATAAGAATGTTACGGGAAGTTCTTTAAAGCTGGCTGGTTTCTAGTGAAGATGCTTCATTATTATTTTAATATAAAGCAATTACAAAACAATCACTGTAACATTCTGATCACTTTTACAAGTGGGTCATGACATTCTTCCCTTTGTCTTACAAATAACAAAGCTGTGCCCAGAGGATTGGATGACTTGCCTCAGGCTACACAGCTACTGGCAAAGGCACAGCCAGAACCCAGGCCTCAGGGTCGGTGCTTCCCCACTCATCTGTCTGCCTCAGGATTTTCACTTGACCTTGCAGTGCTTCCCCACTCATCTGTCTGCCTCAGGATTTTCACTTGACCTTGCAGTGCTCTCTGAGGCCGAGAACAGGAAGCAGCAAATGTTCTTGGCTAGTCGAGCAGGTTTCTAAGTCCAGTACCACCCAGGAATAAACCCAAGAACCAAGCCCAAACCCTCTTTCTTTATGTCAATTGCTCCAACCAGGGACAAGAGAATGACCTGGCCACCAGCACTCACTCAACCCACTCAGTCCACTAACGAGGAAGTCGGGAAAAGCAGGCCTGTCACCAGGAGAAGGCGCCGCCACCCGAGGCCGCCTCCTCTGGTGATGGCTGTACCTGGTGTGCCCCCAGCCCCACCCCGGGAATAAAACATGAGTCACGTCGGGGAAAAGATACCTGAAAGGTGAGTGACTCAGGCTTAGATAATGAGGCCTCTGGCCTGGGCCCAGCCCCAGCTGCTGTTAACCAAAGCTACCTAATATGAGTAAAATGAGCACCAAGGCATGTGCTTTAGAAAGCCATGACCTCACACAGAAACTCAGCAACAGCTGGTAGGATATTCTTACCATTAAGACATCCGTAAATCTTCTCCTATAATTCTTCTTAGTTTCTTTGCTCAGAAAACAGTCTCTGATTTATTCTAAAACAAGGTTGGCAGCCCATGGGCCACATCAGCCCCAAAACTAAGAACGGTTTTCATATTTTTCTGTGGGTTTTGCTCAGTCACTAAGTCATGACCGACTCTTGTTGACCCCGTGGACTGCAGCATGCCAGCCTCCCCTGTCCTCCACCAGTTCCCAGAGTTTGCTCAAATTCATGCCCATTGAGTCGGTCGTGCTCTCTAACCACAAAATTTCATATTTTTAAAAGGTTGTAAAATGAACAATGACATAAAACAAAAACAATGTATTATTTGCAAAGCCCAAATTAGTTCCATGGTCCTTTACAGAAAAGGTTTAGGGCTTCCCTGATAGCTCAAATGGTAAAGATTCTGCGTACAGTGCAGAAGACCTGGGTTCAACCCCTAGGTCAGGAAGATCCCCTAGAGAAGCAAATGGCAACCCACTGCAGTATCCTTGCCTGGAGAATCCCCACGGACAGAGGAGCCTGGCGGGCTACAGTCCGTGGGATCGCAAAGAGTCAGACACGACTGAGCGACTAACTTTCCCTTTTGCAGAAAAGGCCTGGCAGCTTCCATTCTAAAGCGTTTTCACAGTGTAAACCATCTACCCGTCCACACATCAGTCACGGCCTTTTGCACATCACCAAAGAACCCCCAGATATAAGCAGTACAGTCAGAACTAGTGAGCCTTTCAGGGTGTCATTAGTAAAGTACCACGCTCTAAGGAAGGCAGTCCATCTCACGTCACAATCAAATCTAAGAGGAAAGAAGCCAAGCACAAGGCGTTAGGGTTTTTGTGAGATCAAGGTTTTTAACCTGAGGTTCAAGCCACCACAGGGAGGGTTCTTACATATACCTTTAGGTGGTTCAGACCGTAAAGAATCTGCCTACGGGGCAGGAGACCTGTTTGGAGCCCTGAGTTGGGAAGATTTCTCTGGAGAAGGAAATGGCAACCCACTCCAGCATTCTCGCCTGGAGAATTCCATGGACAGAGGAGCCTGGTGGGCTACAGTCCACGGAGTCGTTGGACGCGATTGAGCGACTGACACTTTCCCTTTCAACTGTCTATCGGTTCCTGAAAGCCTAAAATCCTTAACCTTGTTCTTAACACCAACAAGAAGTGGAAGAAATTCACAAGAACAAGTATTCTATAGCTTCAGATATCAGGTTCCAAAGGGGGTGTCAAATCTTAGGCAGAAAATAAACTCTTGACACAGAACCGAAGGCCTCTCCTCAGGACACAGACCAAATAACTGTCGCAGGTTGTTTTCTATAATTNCCTTGTTCTTAACACCAACAAGAAGTGGAAGAAATTCACAAGAACAAGTATTCTATAGCTTCAGATATCCGGTTCCAAAGGGGGTGTCAAATCTTAGGCAGAAAATAAACTCTTGACACAGAACCGAAGGCCTCTCCTCAGGACACAGACCAAATAACTGTCGCAGGTTGTTTTCTATAATTAGAACACATGATATTTATAATGAAAAGGAGACCAAAAAAACCGAGCGAGTATTTGGCAAGATCAGAAGAGGGACGATGAGGCCGGTCTCCTACAGACACGGGCGGGGCGGGGGCCCTGCCGCCGCTCCCCGCGGGGCGGAGCTACCCGTCCGCCGCCCTCCTCCCTGCCCACCTGAGGCGCCGCCGCGGGTCAGAAGGCGTCCCCGTCCGCCGGCCCGTGCTGTAATCGGACATCATGCCGTAATCCACGTCATCGTAGCCCATGCTTCGCTGGTCGTCCTCCAGCCCGTAGGGCTCCGGATGAAAGCGGTGCAGATCCACACTGCTCCCGCCCACCCGGACCTGGGGCTGCGGCCCGTAGACGTCCTGCCGGCTGGGCGNGGCGTCCCCGTCCGCCGGCCCGTGCTGTAATCGGACATCATGCCGTAATCCACGTCATCGTAGCCCATGCTTCGCTGGTCGTCCTCCAGCCCGTAGGGCTCCGGATGAAAGCGGTGCAGATCCACACTGCTCCCGCCCACCCGGACCTGGGGCTGCGGCCCGTAGACGTCCTGCCGGCTGGGCGCCCGGTAGCCTTCCATGCTGGGCCTGTACCGCTCCTCGATGCGGGTCACCCGCGACAGGCTGCCGTAGCTGTCGCCGCTCCCGGGATACCCGTCCTCATAGTGGCGGCTGTACCCGTCGGGCGGGTAGTGGAAGTTCCTGGGGAGGGTGGCCGTGCCTGCTTGCCCCACATAGGGACCAGGTCCCCCGTTGCCGTTCTTGCGGAAGTCACGGCCCAGAGTCTGGATGTAGCTGTTCGACACCGACGAGGCGTCTACAGGCAGCCCGTCGGGCCCCATAGGGACTGGCTGCACCGTCCGCGTCGTCACGGTCTTCACCACTTTCTTGACCTTCGAATAAGGAAAGAAAAAAGGAACGTTAATGACATGAACAAGTTAAGCTTAAACTCTAGACCCCTCTAAGAAATAACCCTCTGTCCCCAGCTTGCTTTCCCTGGAAATGCCGAGCAATCTCACCGTCTCCCCTTCGAGCTTCCGGGAAATCTGCAGGGAACAAAACTGCACTGGCAGTCACAGTGCCTCAAGGAGAGCTGCTGAGACTCTTCCTCATTCCAGCAAGTTCTCTCATATCTCCTCTAGCTTCCCTGTCCAGCCGGGGCGCCCTTTCTCTACGCCTTCATTACACATCACGGGCCCTTCCACCACCCTAGTGAACTGCCCAGCCCTTCCCCTCGATAAAGGCCACAGGAGGATGTCCGCTATCGCCCCAGACCTTAGGCAAGTCAGCTTACTGTGGTCTCTGTGCGCCGAGTGGTTCCATCGTCCGAGGTCTCCACGGAGACCACAGACACGGCGCCCTCGGGGTCCTCTTCCGTGTAGCTCTCCACAATCTGCCCCGGCTCCTGCATCCTGGGGATAGTGCTGTACAGAAGGTGGCTGTGATCCTACACGGAAGAGAGGAAACGCAAAGAGCCACTCCTAAGCCATATACACTAATGATCCATCCCAACCAGCAGCACAGTCTCCCTGAGGACAACGCATCTTCTGAATTTTTAGGAGTGACAGTTCCCACTTTCCCAACTCGTACAAAAGGGCAGAAGATATAAGTTCCCAGTCCCATTCACTTAACAAACAGGAACTGGGTTAACTCTAGCTACATCAACAGCACCCCAGTGGCAGAGAGAGCAGATATAGTGTCCCAGTTCTAGCCATCTAAGTGAACCCGAACTGTGTAAAGAACAGCTGTATCTGTGTCTGAGTAATCCTTCAAATAAAACAAAGTTTACCCAATAAGAACCTTTAAGATGAAACAGAAAACCTCAGTAAGAGCTATCTTCTGAATGGCTCAATGCTATTTTTCAGATATGCCTAAGGCTCAAGACCAGCTAGATCTTAGGCAGGGATTTCCGCAAAGTATAACCACGCCCACTCTAGAAAAGGGATGCAGTAATGGAGGGATCAAATACTAAATCAAGGGCCAGTATAATTAAGTCCAAAATAAAACCATATATATACTTTGAAGCTCCCCTTTTTTCCATTTTTTCCCACTAAATGAAACTAATTAACGAGAGTTTACAACATGCCAGGTAATTTAGAAGACACCAATATGCTCTCAAGCTGGGAAAGTAAAAAAGATATGAACAAGCAACCCAGACCTTGAACCAAAAGAGGTACCTGGGGTCCGTTGAGGTTTAGATCTGAAAACTTCTGTCGCTCAAGGTCAGCATCGCCCACAAAGCGGCCGTTCTGAAACAGAGCCCACAAGAAGACAACTCACTTTGCGGCCTTCTTCTGCTCTATCAAACACAAATGATCTTTTTTTCCAACAGGAAAAGGGCTTTCAAGAAGGCATGTGTGGCCCAGAGTCCATCTGTCAGCACAGACAGAAGAACCACGTCACGCCTTAGACTCAGCACCTCTTAGACTCAGCACCTCAGACCTGCAGCTGGGCCTGGAGCTCGGCGGCCCGTCTCTGAGCCCTAAGGCGGTCAGGGCTCGGAGGGCAGAGGTGTTTGCGTGCTTTGGTCAGTTTGTTCAGCTCCTCCTAGTGCCCTCAACAGTGCCTGCACATACTAGGCACTCCAAGCTCTCTTCTGAATAAGCTAAGCTCCCCGCGAAATATTTTTGGAAAGCCATAAGAACATAGGAAAGTTGGAAAAGCTAGGGTGTGGGGTTTCCAAAAGCCTTTACTGTTTCATGCATCTTCACGCTCTACAGTCTTAGGAAACTCCCACACCAGGCAGCTTTATAAAGAAAGAAGCAAGAGATATGAGTTCCTCTTTCCAAGCAGGAAGAAAATAAGCATCTCAACCCCCTTTAAGCAAACAAATGTCTCAGTATCTTCATCACCAATTATAAGATCCACAGAACACATTCAGAAATGTCATTCTTAAGTTGCTCCATCTGAAGCAGCAGGAAATAATCTAATGACCTTATACTATGTAAAAACACACTTGACTACTCCCCTTCAAAAAGCATACAGTGAGATTCAGCCACCTTGAGAGGCTCTTCCCCTATCCTACTCCCATTATGTAGGAGGTATAACACTGTAGGGAAAGGAAGTTAAACATTATTTTCAGGAAGAAGGAAGGGTGTGGTTTCACTGCTGAGCAGAAGTTAAAAATAAAAGAGAGAGACTCCATGTACTAAATCCTGGAATTCCCCACCACCTCCAAGGCTGAGCGGTCCTGCTTTCCTTTGCAATATATACCCCTCCAACCCTAAGCCTCTATTCTTGTTCCTGTAAAAAGCCTAGAAGCACTGCAAACACACGGCTTCCAAATTCCTGATCGTTCCCAACTGAGATTCTATCCTCTCACTCAACAAGCTCCTTAGCCTGAGGGACCTTCTCCATTTCAAACATTAATAAGTAATCATGAGCATGAGCATTGCTCTTGATTCCCATCAGGATCTCTTAAGATGAAGTCTATCAGGCAGTGCCTAATACACACACACATACACACGCACGCATACACGCACACAGACAAAGCCTCAGACAGATTACATCACAGCAAAGTCAGACTACAGAAACCATAGGAAATACAAGATACTTCTCGTTTCGAACACCAACTCACTTCAGAGTCACATCCGAGTCAGCCAACCCAGAGACCACTGGCTCCTGCGGTCATCTGGCTTAAATAGCAGCATGATGCTCCCTCTCCAACTCTAACCAAAAGAATTAACAATGACCCCCTTCTCCAAAAAGTGACGTGCACAGCCAAGAAAAAGAGTGCGGAGCGGGAATACACAATTTACCGACACTGCCACGCCTCTGAGCAAACTGTTCTCTGAGGGAGAATGAGAATGCAATATGTCCAACTTCCCCAACCACGAAGCAGGCATTTAATATCCTGCATTTTTGATATGGAGGAAGGGGGAAACCAGGGGGAAAAAAAAAAAAAGTAACGAGTACAGCTTCAAATTATATGATCTGCCACTACCAGAGCGGCATCCTGATCCAGAAACCCCACTGCAGCCGACAGGAAGTCAGATGGATGCTTCGAGAGAGATGTCCACGCAACTCGGCAGAGCGGAAATGTCCTGTCTTAACCAGTCCCGAGCGGCCTGCGTAGGCGATCACGAGGCAGGGGCACGGGACGCCCGCCGTGCGAAGACCAGCCTCCGCGAGGGGTCCGTGTCCGCGGGCAGGCCTGGCGGACGGACGGAGGGTTACCTGGTGCCGCCGGGTGAGCGTGCCGTTGGCCAGGAGCGGGCTGGCGTCCTGCGGGGAAACGCGGACGCGCTCCAGCTGCGCCGAGACGTGGCGCCGCTCCTCCTCCAGCGCCCGGGTCAGCTTCTCAAACTGCGCCTCCTGCTCCTTCACGGAGGCCAGGATGCTGGCGGGCGACTCCACCTCCGAGTCGTCCATGGAGGTGAGGGCAGGGCAAGAGAAGGTGGCCCACTGAGGGGAGGGGGAGGGAGGAGGCCCCTCACTGCACACTACCGGGGAGGCGAGAGAGGGGAGAGAAGGGCACAGGTCAGAGAGGACAGGCGCACGGTCCACCCAGGGCCAGAGAGGGCCCTCGCGGCCTGCCTGCAGAGAGCCGCCACCAAGCCCGGGCCCGCCACCGGCGCCTGCACCAGCAGGGTCCTCTGCCCACCCGTCTGTCACAGCGCGCCTGGAGCAGCCGCTGAAAGCAAAGGTGCAACCAGACCCATGCCCTGCCTGCACTGTCAGGAAGAGAGGGTGGGGCTCAGGACGGCTCAAAGTCAGCTCTTCTTCTCAGTGAAGCTGCAACTCCGCACCACAGACAAGCATGCAGGGTCCAGGGGCAGGGCAGGCCTTAGATCCCGTCCCCCAGATCCGAGCCCTGAAACTGCGGCAGTGGTGACAAAAAACGCACATGCCGAGTTACACTACCAACAAGAAGTGGAAGAAGTCAAAACAGAAGCATTCCCACCATCAAAGGCGGGAATAAAACCAAGGCCCTCAAACTGAATACATATATAAAGGGGCTTTTCGACTTTTCAAAACTATGCTACAATACTGAAGGCAGAACGTGTGCCTTGGCTACCGGACAGGGAAGCAGCAGAATAAAAAAGACTACGTGCACAAAGGAACCGTTTTCGGTGACCTCCACACCTCTCTGTGGAGTAGGAAAAGGAGGCATCCTGAGACCATGATGAAGTCCTCCCTTCCAGCAGTTCACGGGCTAACCTTCCGTCGACAGCTGGGACTTCCTGCGCCCCTGCCACCCTGAAGAAAGCTCGAAATGGGCTCCATTTGTACCTCGTTCGTTAGTCCAACTAAAGGTAAACATCCAAGCACCTGTAGAGGATTATTGTGTAACTACCCCCCATACGTTCTTCAGAACTGAAGGGTGCCCCATACCCTGTGCCGTGAATTGGCGAGCTGGCTAGTAAGTGCAGGGGCACCGCAGTTGCACTGTTGGATTGAGTGAGGCTTCTCTCTTACAAGTTGGCAGTCGGAGACTTTCTGGGGAGTCTCAGATGCACTATGTTGAAAGGTGGGTTTCAGAATAAACCTTCTCCTCTATTTCCCACCCGCTCATCAACCCCTCCAGAAAAAAAGCACTTAATTTTTTTATTGTTAATAAACATTTATATACACACCTGTTAAGAGAAGGTCGCAACTGATTGGTTTAACAGAAAACAGCCCAGGCTAGATCCAAAGTATCATGGGAGAAGCATCCCAGCCACCACAGCAAGGAGGAAGCAGGAAGGAGAGAGCTGTAGGAATACGTGGAGGAAAAACAGGAGTGAGAGGAAAATAAAATATATCTAATGTATTTAAAAAAAAAAAAAAAGGAGCAAGGGCAGATATGGGGGAGAAAACAATCTAGGAACGGGGGTAATTTAAAAGCTGACCCGGAATCGCTTAATGTGACAGATTCCCTTTGGACCTTGCTGTTTTCAAATACGCGGACCCTGAATGTAGCTTTCAATAAAACCCGGATTCTGCGGTCACGTCAGAGTTTTTCTACCGCTACTTCTGCAGAGCACTAGGAGCAGGTTATGATATGGATAGAAAATTCATTTACCCCCTGTTCCCAGCAATCAAATTGGGAAAACTGCTTTAGGAACGCCCTTCCGCCTCCTCCCCACCCGAGGCAGAAACGTCAAGAGCCCAGTCCCAGCATGCCCACAGAGACGTTGGGAAACCAGTGCAATAGTTGTGCTGGGGAAGGCATGTGGGGACTAGCCAGGCTCAGCCTTTTGCTTCAGTTCCCTTTCCCACGCTCCCCAGGGCCCGACCAAGCACAGACGCTCAGGCCTGTCTGCTTCAGCGTACACGCAGCATTCAGCAAGCAGGAGTATCCAGAGGAACTAACAAACAGGCGCCCAACAAACTCCTTGGGCTTCCCCGGCGGCTCAGCTGACAAAGAATCTGCCTGCAATGCGGGAGACCTGGGTTCGATCCCTGGTTTGGGAAGATACCCTGGAGAAGGGAACGGCTACCCACTCCAGTACTCTGGACTGGAGAAGTCCATGGACTGTATAGCCCATGGGGTCATAAAGGGTCGGACAGGCTGAGGAACTTTCACTTTTCAAACTCCTTAATTCTCCATCACCCAGACTCCTCCCAGTGGATCCAGGCCCTAAGTCCAGGAATGCGGTCCTCCAGCCTGTGCTCTGGGCTCCCTCCCACAGCCACTTACCAACCCCTGTTCTTCCTCTAAGTTCAAAGGCTGCAACAGGCCACTCAAAAGTCTTATTTTTAAAAAATATTCTTCCCTTTCATTTTTATTACTGAATTTTAAGCACTTGCGCTTACCCACTATATCAATGACCTATGAACCTTCCATACTAAGAGGACTCTGAGCTCAAGAGCTTCTCCCAGGTCAGTCTGAACTGTAGTTACTACTCGGGCAGTCTCCACCCTGTAATTTTCTTTGCTAATAAAAGACCAAACTACCACTACCATCGAGCATACAGTGACAACATTCCCTGTTGCAAAGAGAAGCTGTCTGCCATGAAACCGCCACCTGTTGACCCCACGACTTTAGGAAGGGTAAGGGGGCTCTACCCAGGGCTCCAACTTGGGAAGCAGCATCTGGAGACTTAGCTTCTCCCATCTCCATGGTTTCTAAAGCGGACCACCAGGCCCTAATTTGGAGAAAGTGGAAACATGAAGAAAAGAGAAGACCAGATTCCTAGGACTAAAAGCATGCGGGAGGCTTATCTGCCCTGAACAGGGCAGAAGCAGAGCTTTGCAGGACAGGACTGGACTCAGAAGACACACCCCGCCCCGGCTCCGCCACTAGCCAACGAGGGCAGCAAGGCTTGCCACGTTCTCGTCCCTAAGGTGCCAACACCGCCAGCCCAGCCTAGCCCAGAGCCGCAGCGAGGAGCAGCTGAGACAACGTACATTATATAAATGTGGGGTATTAAGTTGTTTCAAGAGTTAGTTTTTATCTTCCAATTACATTACTTAATGATAATGCCTTAGCCTAAAACTATTTTGTGAACTAGTAGACGAAATTAACTGTGTCAAGGGCATAGCTGGGTTCTAAGGAGTGGATGAGCTGGTTTCCCTACTCCAGCACTATTTACTAGGAGGTCTTACCTAGACCAGTGTTTCTGGGACGTAGGGGGCTTCTCTTCCGGGGAAGGCAATGGCACCCCACCCCACTACTCTTGCCTGGAAAATCCAATGGACGGAGGAGCCTGGTGGGCTGCAGTCCATGGGGTCGCTAACAGTCGGACAGACTGAGCGACTTCACTTTCACTTTTCTCTTTCATGCACTGGAGAAGGAAATGGCAACCCACTCCAGTATTCTTGCCTGGAGAATCCCAGGGATGGGGGAGCCTGGTGGGCTGCCATCTATGGGGTCACACAGAGTTGGACACGACTGAAGTGACTTAGCAGCAGCAGCAGCAGCAGGGAGCTTCTCTTCAGCGCCTGGCAGCCATCACAGAATTACACACTTGCTATAATCAACTCTCAGTTCCCTACTTGAGGCTTTAGCAGTTTATTAACAAGGAGAAAGGGAAGGTGAAAAGAACTAACAATCACTGAGTGTTTTCGATTTATTATCCTGGCAATCCTTCGAAGGACTCTAAGGAAGTTTTATTGCAAATGAGAAAACGGGCTACAGGTGAAGAAATTACCCAAGGTCTCAATTAATAGCAAATTTTGAACTTAAGTTGAATATAAAATGATAGTCCAACACCTCTCTCCTACAACTCTTAAAAGGTTTATTCCCAAATATCAAAGGAAAAAGGGAAAAGAAAAAGTTTCTACTTGTCTTTAGGTTAACGGGTTACCCATAATGTCTCCATATAAGAAATAAGGGGGATTAAAAAAATAAATAAATGGAAGGAAAAGGAAAGCATATGTGGGGGAAGAGAATGAAGCAGTTAGGTAAGCTATATAGGACATCACCTCACAACTCTGAGACTTGAGTCTCATGCCAAACATACACAGCATAAAAAAACAAATTATCCTAGAGACCAGAAGCTGCAAACCATTAACTAATTTTGGCAGTTAAGAGTCAGGAAAGCCTCAAGACTACAGGCCGTGACACCTTTACCGGTTTGCTACTCTTATTTTCAATGGATTACACTTGTCCTCACTAAAAAAAGATCATTGGGAATTCCCTGGGGGCCCAGTGACGAGGCCTTGGGGCTCTCACTGTCAAAAGCTGCAAACCATTAACTAATTTTGGCAGTTAAGAGTCAGGAAAGCCTCAAGACTACAGGCCGTGACACCTTTACCGGTTTGCTACTCTTATTTTCAATGGATTACACTTGTCCTCACTAAAAAAAGATCATTGGGAATTCCCTGGGGGCCCAGTGACGAGGCCTTGGGGCTCTCACTGTCACAGTCCCAGGTCCAACCCTTGGTCAGGGAACTAAGATCCTGTAAGACCACCCGCCCCCCGCCCCCCCCCAAACAAAAAAAGCTCACTGAGGAATTCCCAAGGTGGGGGAGGGAAGCAAAGTGAGCAGGTGCAACTTGCAATTCACCTATCACTAGATTTTCTGAGAATACCTTTCTTTATTCTTAACAAGCCAAGAGCTATAGATCCTGAATTTATAGGGTTCCCACATTTACTGGACAACAGTAAATATCCAACATCTTCTATAAGAATTCTAAACCAGAAAAACAAAGTTGAATTAAATTAGATACCCAGAAAGACCAAACAGTTCAACAATGTCAACCAGGTATCAGGGCAAAAAGTCACTTGCCTACAGCACAATCCCCACGATGATGTTCTACTGTAAACAAGGTGCAGAAACAGTTTGGAATGAGGATTCTTAGAGGTTAAGAATATCAACTTTGGAATCACAGTGTTCAAATCTCAGCTCTGTTGCTTCTTAGCTATATGACTTTGGGCAAATCTCTCTAATTTCTCTTCTGTAAAATGGAGAAACAGGGAGAAACGGGACACAGGACGGCTGCAAGGATGAAATGAGATGCTCCGTGGCAAGCACTCAGCAAGCGCCCCGACGCACAGAAAGCTGCCACTACACCCCTGCAGGGCGGCCCAGCCAGTGCCTCTAAAGGAGACCGGTCCTGGGGATCCACTGGAAGGACTGACGCTGAAGCCGAAACTCCAGTACTTGGGCCACCTGACGCGAAGAGCTGACTCATCTGAAAAGACCCTGATGCTGGGAGGGATTGAGGGCAGGAGGAGAAGGGGATAACAGAGGATGGGATGGCATCACTGACTCGACGGACATGAGCTTGAGTGAACTCCGGGAGCTGGTGATGGACAGGGAGGCCTGGCGTGCTGCAGTCCACGGGGTCGCAGAGTCGGACACACCTGAGCGACTACTACTACAAACAGCTAACATAAAGGACTAAGGTTTTGGAGGTGTTGGTTCGGGAGGTGTTGGTGGGGCGNGTGAACTCCGGGAGCTGGTGATGGACAGGGAGGCCTGGCGTGCTGCAGTCCACGGGGTCGCAGAGTCGGACACACCTGAGCGACTACTACTACAAACAGCTAACATAAAGGACTAAGGTTTTGGAGGTGTTGGTTCGGGAGGTGTTGGTGGGGCGTTTGAAGAAACCACTCATCCCTGCAGGGTGCCCTTCGCCACTAACTGTAGTTCCCTAAACTACAGGCTCCGGGAATTCTTCACGCTCTTCAGGGTCCTGAAGTCGCTCAGTTGTGTCCGACTCTCCGTGACCCCATGGACTGTAGCCCACCAGGCTCCTCCACCCATGGAATTCTCTAGGCAGGAGTACTGGAGTGGGTTGCCATTTCCTTCTCCAGAGGTCAAAAGACCTGGAGTTCAAGACCTGGCTTTGCCAGAAACAGACTGTGAGACCTTGGAGAAGTTATAAATAACCCCATGTAAGCTTTACTTTTTGTTACTTTTCAGAGTTTAGCTTTATAAGATATGTAAAACTATAGACAGGGTGACTCTGAACCTCTCTCCCACCTCCACACAATTCAGCTAAGTATATCCAAAGAGATGACCAAAATTAGGCATATAAATCTCTGTGGTAAGAGGAAGATTATTTGTCTTCAGATGGAAAACTCTAAACCCCAAAAAACAGTCTTTGGGCTCTGGAAGAAACCAAGAAAAAAGAAATTTTATCTTCTGTAGCCAGGTTCAAAGGCAGCGCTCTTCCCTTCTATTTCTTCATTACAGAATCAAAGATAAAGTTATGTCTTCCCTCTAAACACAATGATAAGTAAAAACTGCATCATCCTAGGGACTCCAAACAGCTTTTTAAAAAGGCACAGACTGAGCCATCTATTGAGGAACACACATCAGTGAAACACAGCACCCATGACACCACAGAACGGAATCAAGCCAAAAAGCACAGGTATTCTAGACATGCAAGGGTATTTATTTGCCTTGACTGGCATTTGCCAAGTTCAAACCAAAACAGTCCGGTTCAACCACACAAAGAGAAAACCCACGCTGAATTGTTAAATCAAAAGGAATATATTTTGTTGACAGTTTTCCAGGGCTTCTTAATCACAGAGTGCTTATACCAAAGTCCAAAGTCTAAGCACCCCACCCAGCACCAGAAGCTCCACCGTCGGAACTGAGAACAACTCACAGCTCAGTCAGAACAACTCTAGAATTTCTCCCTGCTGCAAAGACTCGCTCCTACACTGGCGCAAACCCTGCACGGGATCTGCAACAAGACGGGCAGAGGACTACGTTCACTTCACAACCTCCCGCCACCTGGGTACTTCTCAGAATTACAGGCCTGACATTCCAGAACCGGACTTGCCTCAAGTATTTAGCAGTTTCCTTGCTCCCTGTGACAGGCCCAACTTCCCCACTTAAGAGCACCCAAAAGGCTGACCGAAGGAGTCTCTACAAGGAAGGACTAGGCCTCGCCGCGTCCACCACTGCATGCATGCGAAGTCCCTTTACTCATATCTAACTCTTTGCGACCCCGTGGACTGTGGTCAGGTCCCTCTGCCCATGGGATTCTCCAGGCAAGAACGCTGGAGTGGGCTGCCATGCCCTCCTCCAGGGGGTCTTCCTGCCCAGGGATGGAGCCTTGGCAGGCGGGGGTTTGTTACCACCAGTGACACCTAAATCTCATGAATTACAGGAGTCCCTAGTAAATCACCCTCCTCTTAGGAAAGAGTGATCATGCTATCTCACTGGAGTTTCTGAGGAAAAAAAAGGAAAATAAATACATGAAACGTTTTGGGGTTTTGTTTTTAAAGAAATACTCCTTGTTAAAAGGCAGCTGAGCTAGTAATCTCTATAGGTCACTAGGACACCTTAAATATTCTAGTTACCTGTTCCAGGATTTAGAAGTTTTTTACTGTGACTTTAAAAGAAAAAAAAAATTCACCTCCACCATCTTGACCCTAAATTCAGAAACCAGATGAAACATTCTTATTGCTCTTTTCCCCTCCCAGGTATTCTGGGAACCCCCCAAACCGTTAACATACTAAAATGGCTAAATGCTAGGTTGGCTTTGAAGCAAAGTAAGGGTGTGGCTCTCATCTACTGAGGGGGCCCAGGACTGAAACAGTGTGGAAAGAAGCAAAACCTGCTTCTCTGGAGGGGGTATGACACACAGGCAGGACTGGTCTAACAAGGCCTTCTGATCTCCCGGGCCAGGCTGCCTCCTCCTCCTCCCCCACTAACCACGTGCCTCTCCAAGGCCTTCCACTGGGACAGATAGCACTGAATTTTCTCTCAATCCTGAGTCTGAGACACGTCGAGTTACTTACCTGTATCCCTGTTGCAACCCTGACAGAGACACCTCAGCCAGCCTTATAAGGAGAAAGCAGAGCTTTAGGGAGAGGCCGATAAGAAAACAAAGATAAGAAGGAGGGGCCAAAAAAAAAAAAACAGAGGGAGGTGTCAGACTGGAGGAAGGGGAGAGGCCAAATGCCTTTCTCCATTCTACAAAAAAGTGGGAGAAAGAGGGAGGTCGGCATACAAAAGGAAATTAGGAAAAGTCTAGTCAAAACGGAACTTCACTTCTGTCTCATAAAAGAGAAATGCTAAAATTAACTAGGATACCTTACACTCTTCACTACCACAGTCTAGGAAAAAAGCTTAACCTTAAGGTTTACTAGAGGTCACCCAACTGTTTGAGCTCACATTCCTTTTTTAAAGTGGCAGCTTCTCACCGAACCGCCTAACTTTCTGTCTCTGGTATTCCCACTGACTCTTTTGCCCATTATTTGAAGATGACCTGGAAATGCCGAAAGCATGTAACTGAATCATATCTACAGTCCAGCTTTCTCAGAAAGCCCTGAGCCCTAAAATGAGCAACAAGCCACCCGTTCCATTAGGGTTAGGCTACGCCTCTTGACACAAGCAACAGAGAGACAAGTGTGAGTCTATGAAGAAATCACGAGGTCTGAAGGCCCTGCTTCAGCCACAGGGCAGACGGCTGAAGGCAACGTTTCGCTCTAAAAGAAGAAAATCTGACCTTGCGGGGGAGAATATTTGTGAGTTATTAATTACTGACCTCTGCCTATAAATAAGCACACACACTCTTCCCAACAACCTCTGAGGGGGCGCTGGCCCCTGTCGTAGACGAATAAACTTGCACCTCAGAAGGATTCCGTTTCCTGCCCAAGGTCAACACCTGCCCAAGGTCAACACAGCGAGTGACCGCTCCTTCCCCTTGAAAGGTTGAAGTGAATGTGGACTTTCTGTGTTTCTTGTGGTTAAAAATGACTCTAATTCAAATACAGAAGGTGACCAAAGGTAAATTTTGGGTGAGGGATGGAGGGGTGGTGACCAAGGATGAGGTGGAAGCATCTAGACCTTTGGGTATTGCCTTCATTTTAAAGAGCAAGACCTTAATTCTGGAGAAGAATAGCCAGAATTAAAATATCTTAGATTTCTCATTTTAAAAGAACAAGAACTCAGAAGAAAAGCTAAGAGAAAAAAAGAAGTATTACTTTGTACAAAATCACCTACTTTTCCCCTGAAAGGCCCACTATTGAAATCTGGCTACTTGCCACATTCTCTAAGCACAGCTCAAGAAAGAAAATCTAATCATAAATATCCCTACTACCATTTTTAACGTGACACCTTGCTAAACCAATAGCAGAGATCGGAGGTGGGATGGAAAACAGAAGGAACTAGAAGCGGGAGGACTCTGCTTGCCAGCAACCGAACAGAGGGGAGGGATTGTTCTAGCGGTATGTCAGCAATCTGCCTCTAGGGCAGCTGTCCTCCAGGGTAATCAAAGGCTGCTTGTGTGTGTTTTCAGGGACGAGCCAGCTCCGCAAGAAGTTGAAGACTCAGCCACCCAATTCACAAATTGAGAAGAGCTGCCTGTTTCACAGCTGGAATGGAGGGCAGGAAAACACAAACCGAGGGGAGCTGGGGGTGGGGAGGGGCGGGGCGCTACAGGTGCTCTTTCAGTCGAGACGAGGGGGGGTTGGAAATCCCTGAAAACGACCAACCAGGGCCCAGTGGAGCGCAGAGAACTCCCAGTACCTCTCAGTCCTGAAAAGTAGGGGCACGGGCAGGCACTTCCCTTGGTGGTCCAGTGCTAAAGGTGCCACGCTCCCGATGCAGGCAGCCCAGGTTCGAGCCCTGGTCAGGGGAAATGGGTCCCCCC
>SJYX01016095.1:0-40157 GCA_006410675.1 Oreotragus oreotragus
GGAGATGGTGATGGACAGGGAGGCCTGGCGTGCTGGGATTCATGGGGTCACAAAGAGTCGGACACACTGAGCGACTGAACTGAACTGAACTGAGTATTATTTTTAATATTTTAGTATATCATTTTAATTTTTAATATATTTTAAGCTTTCTTTAATAGTTGCTCTAGAGAGTATAATATGGACACATAACTTTTCACAGTTTCCTTACAGTCCATATTTTCATATCAAGTAGAATTCTCGCAACCATATTTGTCCTTTTTCTCCTCCATTAAAGTTACAGTTTTCCTATGTAGCACAACATACTTAGAAAACATTGCCATATAATATGATTTAAGCTCAATGGTCATATATATCTTGAAGAATTTAATAAGTGAAAGCAGTCTTCTATGTTTCTCCAAATAGTCAGCATTTCGGTGGTTCTTCCTTTTTCTTTAAACTATTAATTTCCCTCAAGTATAATTTTCTTATACTTGAAGGCAGGAGGAGATTGAAGGCTGGAGGAGAAGGGGGAGACAAAGGACAAGATGGTTGGATGGCATCACCGACTCAATGGATGTAAGTTTGAGTAAACTCCAGGAGTTGGTGAAGGAGAGGGCAGCCTGGCGCACTGCACTCCATGGGGTCTCAAAGAGTTGGACCTGACTGAGGGACTGAACAACACCAACAATAATTTTCTTAAATATTAAAGTATGTTATTTAAATTGTCTTTAAAGCAATTCTACTGAGGAGAAACTTTATTAATTCCTGCAACTGAGAATATATTTACTTTTCCTTCAGTCCCGAGGGATGTTTTTGTTGGGTTAAGAGTCCTTTACTTTAGGCAACTTTACAGATCACGTTTCATTGTCTTCTGATCTATATACTCTCTTCCTTTTCTCCCCACAACTTTATTGAGTTATAACTGAGATATATCAACATGTAACATTAAAGTGTACAACATGATGATTGGATGTACCTACACACTGCAAAATAATTACCACAATAAGGTTAGTTAACACAACTTTCACATGTATGTGTTTGAAATTTTTGAGATCTACTCTCTTAGCTCAGCTAGAATTCCATCACCTCCTCCCTTTGTTCATAGAAATGCTTCCTACTGAGCTACTGCAAATCCTGAAAGATGATGCTGTTAAAGTGCTGCATTCAATAGGCCAGCAAATTTGGAAAACTCAACAGTGGTCACAGAACTGGAAAAGGTCAGTTTTCATTCCAATCCCAAAGAAGGGCAATGCCAAAGAATATTTAAACTACTGCAAAATTGCACTCATTTCACATGCTAGGAAGGTAATGCTCAAATCCTTCAACCTAGGCTTCAACATCATGTGAACTGAGAACATCCAGGTGCATAAGCTGGATTAAGAAAAGGCAGAGGAACCAGAGATCAAATTAACAACATCCTCTGGGTCATAGAAAAAGAAAGGGAATTCCAGAAAATTGTCTATTTCTGCTTCACTGACTAAGTTGAAACCTTTGACTGTATGGATCACAACAAACTGTGGAAAGTTCTTGAAGAGATGGGAATACCAGACCACCTTACTTACCTCCTGAGAAACCTGTATGCAGGTCAAGAAGCAACAGTTAGAATGGACATGGAACAATGGATGGACTGGTTCCTAACTAGGAAAGGAGTACATCAAGGCTGTATATGTTGCCCTGCTTATTTAACTTATATTCAAAGTACATCATGCAGAACACCAGGCTGGATGAAGCTCAAACTGTAATCAAGATTGCTGGGAGAAATATCAATAACCTCTGTTTTGCAGATGGCACCAGCCTAATGGGAGAAAGTGAAAAGGAACTAAAGAGCCTCTTGATGAAAGTGAAAGAGGACAGTGAAAAAGCTGGCTTAAAACTCAACATTCAAAAACTAAGATCATGGCATCTAGTCCCATTCAGTCAGTTCAGTTCAGTTCAGTTCAGTCACTCAGTCATGTCCAACTCTTTGCAACCCCATGAATTGCAGCACGCCAGGCCACCCTATCCATCACCAACTCCCGGAGTTCACTCAAATTAATGTCCATTGAGTCACTGATGCCATCCAGCCATCTCATTCTCTGTCGTCCCTTTCTCCTCCTGCCCCCAATCCCTTCCAGCATCAAAGTCTTTTCCCATGAGTCAACTCTTCACATGAGGTGGCCAAAGTGTTGGAGTTTCAGCTTTATCATCATTCCTTCCAAAGAACACCCAGGGCTAATCTCCTTTAGAATGGACTGGTTGGATCTGCTTACAGTCCAAGTCTCTCAAGAGTCTTCTCCAACACCACAGTTCAAAAGCATCAATTCTTTGACCCTCAGCTTTCTTCACAGTCCAACTCTCACATGCATACATGACCCCTAAAAAACCATAGCCTTGACTAGACAGACCTTTGTTGGCGAAGTAATGTCTTTGCTTTTCAATATGCTACCTAGGTTGATCATAACTTTTCTTCCAAGGAGTAAGCGTCTTTTAATTTCATGACTGCAGTCACCATCACTTCTTGGCAAATAGATCGGAAAAATGGAAACAGTGACAGACTATTTTCTTGGGCTCCAAAATCACTGTGGATGGTGACTGCAGCCATGAAATTAGAAGACACCTGATCCTTGGAAAAGAAGCCATGCCAAACCTAGACAGTGTGTTAAAGAGCAGAGAGATCATATTACTGACCTTTGTTCATGTAGTCAAAGCTATCATTTTTCTAGTAGTCGTATATGAACGTGAGAGTTGGATCATAAAGAAGGTTGGGCACTAAAATCGATGCTTTCAAACTGTGGTGCTGAAGAAGACTCTTGAGACTCCCTTGGACTGCAAGGAGATCAAATCAATCAATCCTAGAGGAGATCAACCCTGAATATTCATTGGGGGGGGGGGGACTGTTGCTGAAGCTAAAGCTGATGAAAAGACCTAATTCATTGGAAAAACCCTGATCCTTGCAAAAAATGAAGGCAAAAACAGGAGGTTGCAGAGGATGAAATGTAGCATCACCAACTCAATGGACATGAATTTGAGCAACCTCTGGAAGATAATTGAGGACAGAGGAGCTTGGCATGCTGCTGTCCATGGGATCATAAAGAGTTGGACATCACTTAGTGACTAAACAGCGACAATGACAATATCCTATTGTAATATATACATACACACACGTACATATATATATATATGTACACACTTTTTTATTTTCTTTATCTCTTCATCCAGCAAGATATACCAAAGTGTTTCTATATCTTGGCTCTAGTGAATAAGGTTTATACATTTTCTGATGAAAAACTGTGGTCATTTGTACCATGAATATCTTCTTTACCCCGAATATCCTTTTTCTCTAGTTGTTTACAAGAATTTTTCTTTATCTTTACTTTTGAGAAGTTTAATTAGTATCTGTAAAGCATGAATTTCTTTACTTTTTTTTTCCCCTTGAGATTCACAGAACTTCTAGAATCTGTAAATTCATTAATTTTTCCAACTTGGGAAAGTTTTTGATCATTATTAATACAATTTTTTTTTCATTCATCAATTTCTCTTCTCTTGCTAGGATTCAAGTGACACCAATGTTAGACAAATGCATCATTAATATTTTCCCACATAAATAGCATTCCCCAAAGTTCTCTTTTTTCATCGTTTTTCTTCTTTCTTTCAGATGGATAATTTACACTGACCTGTCTGCAAGTTCACCAGCTCTTTCCTCAGTCATTTCTGTTTTGCTCTTTAGCCAATTTTGCTACTTAGCCTATTTGCTCTTTAGCCTATTCTATTTTTAAGTTCTTAAGCTATTATTTGCTTCTCTTTAAGTTTTTATTTCTCTGTTGTAAACTCCTTTCCATTCATTTCAATTGTATTTTTACCTCTTTGACAGAATTATTATACTTTTGCTGTCATAAAGTCTTTGAATATGATGTTGTGTAGATCATCAGTCCCATTCATATCTCCTAGAAAATGTTAATATTTTTATTTTAACAGCCAATCAGTACAGATAAGATCAGAGTCCAGGTTCTGTCCTGCTTTCTGTGAGTACTAGTTCCAGTCTTAGATATGTTTGAGGCCTTTTGTTCCACTGCACTGGGTCTGTTCTGTGTTTGTGCCATTAAAGAATTCTTTAAGACTTATGTGATGATTTAAATCTTACTTTTGTCCCCAAGTCTCTGCTACACTTGTCTGGGTCTCTCCTCCACATTCACTGCCTCTGGATGAGCTCCAGGATGTGTGGACTCATACAGAGAATGAAGAATCTCCCTTTCTGTTGTCTTCTCTGTAGGATTTCTACCTCCGATATGAAAGAGTGTTTTTTTCTGGTGCCTCTGGCCAGAAAATTTTTATGTACACTTGCCTTTGATGTAGATACCGTTCCATAATTGGGACCTACTCTTGGGACAAAGCTACAGAAGAAGAATATGAGCTAAACATATGAACAGGGCCTGCTTCTACCTTTCTCCCACCACAGGGGTATTTTTCATGATGCCTCTGGACAAAAAGTAGTGATTTTAACTTTAGCCTCCTTAGATGACCCATAGAAACCATATATAAGCCTCTATGTCCTTACCTTTGTTTGTTTGTTTGTTTTTTTGTCCTACCTTTTGAAGTAAAAGGCTGACTCAAAACTTAATGATAGGGAAACATGAAAATGTAGAAACAAAGAATGGGCTTCCCTGGTGTCTCTGATGATAAAGAATGTGCCTGCGATGCAGAAGACCCGGGTTTGGTCCCGGGGTCAGGAAGAAACCCTGGAGAAGGGAACAGTAACCCATTCCAGTGTTCTTGCTTAGAGAATTCCAGGGAAAGAGGAGTCTGGTGACCTGCAGTACTTGGGGTTGCAAAGAGTTGAACACAACTGAGTAACACACACACACACACACACACACAGAAAATAAGAATAGCTGTTGGGCTGGGGAACTGGTAGCAATTTGGGCTATAAATCTGCCATGTGGCAGAATCAACAAACTCGTTTTTCTCTGAAAGATATATACATAATGGCCTGACACATATTACNAGGTTGATCATAACTTTTCTTCCAAGGAGTAAGCGTCTTTTAATTTCATGACTGCAGTCACCATCACTTCTTGGCAAATAGATCGGAAAAATGGAAACAGTGACAGACTATTTTCTTGGGCTCCAAAATCACTGTGGATGGTGACTGCAGCCATGAAATTAGAAGACACCTGATCCTTGGAAAAGAAGCCATGCCAAACCTAGACAGTGTGTTAAAGAGCAGAGAGATCATATTACTGACCTTTGTTCATGTAGTCAAAGCTATCATTTTTCTAGTAGTCGTATATGAACGTGAGAGTTGGATCATAAAGAAGGTTGGGCACTAAAATCGATGCTTTCAAACTGTGGTGCTGAAGAAGACTCTTGAGACTCCCTTGGACTGCAAGGAGATCAAATCAATCAATCCTAGAGGAGATCAACCCTGAATATTCATTGGGGGGGGGGGGACTGTTGCTGAAGCTAAAGCTGATGAAAAGACCTAATTCATTGGAAAAACCCTGATCCTTGCAAAAAATGAAGGCAAAAACAGGAGGTTGCAGAGGATGAAATGTAGCATCACCAACTCAATGGACATGAATTTGAGCAACCTCTGGAAGATAATTGAGGACAGAGGAGCTTGGCATGCTGCTGTCCATGGGATCATAAAGAGTTGGACATCACTTAGTGACTAAACAGCGACAATGACAATATCCTATTGTAATATATACATACACACACGTACATATATATATATATGTACACACTTTTTTATTTTCTTTATCTCTTCATCCAGCAAGATATACCAAAGTGTTTCTATATCTTGGCTCTAGTGAATAAGGTTTATACATTTTCTGATGAAAAACTGTGGTCATTTGTACCATGAATATCTTCTTTACCCCGAATATCCTTTTTCTCTAGTTGTTTACAAGAATTTTTCTTTATCTTTACTTTTGAGAAGTTTAATTAGTATCTGTAAAGCATGAATTTCTTTACTTTTTTTTTCCCCTTGAGATTCACAGAACTTCTAGAATCTGTAAATTCATTAATTTTTCCAACTTGGGAAAGTTTTTGATCATTATTAATACAATTTTTTTTTCATTCATCAATTTCTCTTCTCTTGCTAGGATTCAAGTGACACCAATGTTAGACAAATGCATCATTAATATTTTCCCACATAAATAGCATTCCCCAAAGTTCTCTTTTTTCATCGTTTTTCTTCTTTCTTTCAGATGGATAATTTACACTGACCTGTCTGCAAGTTCACCAGCTCTTTCCTCAGTCATTTCTGTTTTGCTCTTTAGCCAATTTTGCTACTTAGCCTATTTGCTCTTTAGCCTATTCTATTTTTAAGTTCTTAAGCTATTATTTGCTTCTCTTTAAGTTTTTATTTCTCTGTTGTAAACTCCTTTCCATTCATTTCAATTGTATTTTTACCTCTTTGACAGAATTATTATACTTTTGCTGTCATAAAGTCTTTGAATATGATGTTGTGTAGATCATCAGTCCCATTCATATCTCCTAGAAAATGTTAANCTATTATTTGCTTCTCTTTAAGTTTTTATTTCTCTGTTGTAAACTCCTTTCCATTCATTTCAATTGTATTTTTACCTCTTTGACAGAATTATTATACTTTTGCTGTCATAAAGTCTTTGAATATGATGTTGTGTAGATCATCAGTCCCATTCATATCTCCTAGAAAATGTTAATATTTTTATTTTAACAGCCAATCAGTACAGATAAGATCAGAGTCCAGGTTCTGTCCTGCTTTCTGTGAGTACTAGTTCCAGTCTTAGATATGTTTGAGGCCTTTTGTTCCACTGCACTGGGTCTGTTCTGTGTTTGTGCCATTAAAGAATTCTTTAAGACTTATGTGATGATTTAAATCTTACTTTTGTCCCCAAGTCTCTGCTACACTTGTCTGGGTCTCTCCTCCACATTCACTGCCTCTGGATGAGCTCCAGGATGTGTGGACTCATACAGAGAATGAAGAATCTCCCTTTCTGTTGTCTTCTCTGTAGGATTTCTACCTCCGATATGAAAGAGTGTTTTTTTCTGGTGCCTCTGGCCAGAAAATTTTTATGTACACTTGCCTTTGATGTAGATACCGTTCCATAATTGGGACCTACTCTTGGGACAAAGCTACAGAAGAAGAATATGAGCTAAACATATGAACAGGGCCTGCTTCTACCTTTCTCCCACCACAGGGGTATTTTTCATGATGCCTCTGGACAAAAAGTAGTGATTTTAACTTTAGCCTCCTTAGATGACCCATAGAAACCATATATAAGCCTCTATGTCCTTACCTTTGTTTGTTTGTTTGTTTTTTTGTCCTACCTTTTGAAGTAAAAGGCTGACTCAAAACTTAATGATAGGGAAACATGAAAATGTAGAAACAAAGAATGGGCTTCCCTGGTGTCTCTGATGATAAAGAATGTGCCTGCGATGCAGAAGACCCGGGTTTGGTCCCGGGGTCAGGAAGAAACCCTGGAGAAGGGAACAGTAACCCATTCCAGTGTTCTTGCTTAGAGAATTCCAGGGAAAGAGGAGTCTGGTGACCTGCAGTACTTGGGGTTGCAAAGAGTTGAACACAACTGAGTAACACACACACACACACACACACACAGAAAATAAGAATAGCTGTTGGGCTGGGGAACTGGTAGCAATTTGGGCTATAAATCTGCCATGTGGCAGAATCAACAAACTCGTTTTTCTCTGAAAGATATATACATAATGGCCTGACACATATTACTATGATGTTTTTAAAGGAAGCAGACACCCTCCAGATGAAAACTGCTGACCACAAGCACATAGATTCTCAACCAGTTGGAATGAGAGGATTGATGATGCTGACTTCCAATTACCTCACAATCGAAGATTGTCCATGAGTTGATCACTCCCTGCTCCTTGAATCATTACTGTAAGACTAACTCTAACCCCTCCGGGGTGGGACACACAGACTCGAAGGCACTAGTCCACTGTGTTCCCCTTTGCCTGGCAAAACAATAAAGCTATTTCTTTTGGCTTTACCCAAAACTGTGTCTCTGAGGTTTAATCCAGCACTGGTGCACAGAGGCTGAATTTCAGCAGTGATATGACTCCACAGTGGGGACCCATACTCAACTCAAAGCCGTGAGAGGAAAATAATATGGGAACTTCATTCTCTCAGGAGTTGTCACTCCAGTTTTAGCTCCTCTCCACAGTCTACCTTCTTTTGTTTGTATAATTAACAGAATTCTCCAGTGGTTACTTATTGTATTTTGTCCAGAAATTTTAGTAGTAATCATAGGGGGAGTGTGGCCATAGAAAGCTTACTCATTTTCTGTAGGAACTAGAAGCTCTCTCATTGTAATTTGATTTCTTTTTAAAAATTATAAGAGGTCTTCCATGATTGTTGTTATTCAAATCCTTGTTCTTATGTTACCTTGTGTTTATTAGTTTTAAAATATTTGAAATCAAATATCTTCATTACAGAGCAGTAATGTAAAGCTTTTTTCCCCAAGATACTCCAAGGATTTGCATGAAAAACTACATGACAATGTATAACTTCCCTCAAGCAAGTTTTTTTTAATGAAAAAAAAAATTTCAAACTTGAATGGAAGGTACAGGGATTTCCCTGTGCCCACACGTGCCCAGCCTCCCCCACTTACCCTGCAGGAGTGGTTACCATCTACACAGACACGTCCTTATCACCTGAAGTTCTTACTTTATATTAGGGCTCATTGTTGGAGCAGCACATGTGTGCGTTTGGACAAATGTGCATTACCTTTATAGTATCATACAGAGTAGTTCCACTGCCCTAAAAATCTTCTATGCTATCTGCCTGCTCATCTCTCTCCCCCAGTTTTATTAACTTTTAAAGATGTCTCTGTATATAATTATTAATATCATTTATACCTTCCTAATAAATACACTTAGTAAAGCATCTTATTTCTTTTATTGTTGCAGCTGATTCCTTTTTAACTCTGTATGTAAGTAATCAAATCATCTGTAAATAATGATAACTTTTGCCCTATGCTGTGCTATGCTTAGTGTTCTCAGTCATGTCTGCCTCTCTGTGACCCCATGGAATTCTCCAGGCTGGGATACTGGAACAGGTTCCCATGTCCTCTTCCAGGGAATCTTCCCAACCCAGAGATCAAACCAGTGTCTCCTGCATCTCCTGCAGGTGGGTTCTTTCTCGCTGAGCCACCGGGAAATCCCATTTTGCCACATACTTTCCAATATTTTCCTGTCACATTTCTTTTATGAAATTGCATTGACTCAGAAAAAGCAGCAAGTGGTGAAACTGTAGGTCTCAGCTGTATTTCTTTCTCAAAATAAGAAAACTTTAGAATTTAATCAAAGGACTATTTATTAAACGTATAAGTAAGGATTTGGCAAAATATCAAAAGAAGATGGCAAGCCCTGGGCTAGTAAAAGTCAGAGCCTTTGCCCCCTAGGCCTGAAGCCCTGTGAAGAGAGCAGGACCTGGGAAGCAGGAATCTGGGCAGGGGGTGGGGGGCAGTGATGTGTGGAGAAGATGGCCCCGGGGGCGGGGAACAGTATCCAAGTGACTTTACAGAAAAACCAACAGAACACTTTAAGAACTCATGTACTCACCACCCATCATGAACAATTGTTAACATTTTGACATGATTTAGTCAGATCAACGGGGAAGGCAACGGCACCCCACCCCAGTACTCTTGCCTGGAAAATCCAATGGACGGAGTAGCCTGGTGGGCTGCAGTCCATGGGGTCGCTAACAGTCGGACAGACTGAGCGACTTCACTTTCACTTTTCTCTTTCATGCATTGGAGAAGGAAATGGCAACCCACTCCAGTATTCTTGCCTGGAGAATCCCAGGGATGGGGGAGCCTGGTGGGCTGCCGTCTATGGGGTCGCACAGAGTCGGACACGACTGAAGTGACTTAGCAGCAGTAGCAGCCGCCTAAGGGAGATAAAAATGTCTGACACTTGCAGGCTATTTCCTCCATTTGGAGACCCCTGGCCTTCCTGCCTGTTACACTCTCAGAGTGATGGGATGGGATGCCATGATCTTCATTTTTTTGATGTGATTTTTAAGCCAGCATTTTCATTCTCCTCATTCACTTTCATCAAGAAGCTTTTCCTCTTTGCTTTCTGCCATAAGGGTGGTGTCATCTGCATATCTGAGGTTATCGATATTTCTCATGGCAATCTTGATTCCAGCTTGCGTTTCATCCAGCCCAGAATTTTACACAATGCACTTTGCAAAGAAGTTAAAAACCAGGGTGACAATATACAGGCTTGAAGTACTCCTTTCCAAATTAGAAACAGGCTATTGTCCCATGCTTTGTTCTGACTGTTGCTTCTTAAACTGCATACAGATTTCTCAGGAGGCAGGAAAGGTGGTCTGTTATTACCATCTCTTTAAGAATTTTCCACAGTTTGTTGTGATCCACACAATCAAAGGCTTCGGCATAGTCAATAAGGCAGAAGTAGGTATTTTTCTGGAACTCTCTTGCTTTTTCTATGATGCAATGGATGTTGATGATATGATCTGTGTTTCCCTTGCCTTTTCTAAATTCAGTGTGAACATCTGGAAGTTCTCGGTTCACATACTGTTGGAGCCTTGCTTGGAGAATTTTGAGCATTGCTTTGCTAGCATGTCAGATAAGTACTATTGTATGGTAGTTTGAACATCCTTTGGCATTGCCTTTCTTTGGGATTGAAATGAAAACTGACCTTTTCCAGTCCTATGGCCACTGCTAAGTTTCCCAAATTAGCTGGCATATTGAGGGCAGAACTTTAATAGCATCATTTTTTAGGATTTGAAATAGCTCAACTGAAATTCCATCACCTCCACTAGCTTTGTTCATAGTGACGCTTCTTAAGACCCACTTGACTTCACATTCCAAGATGTCTGATTCTAGGTAAGTGATCACATCATCGTGGTTATCTGGGTCATGAATATCTTCTTGTATAGGTCTTCTGTGTGTTGTTGCCACCTCTTCTTAATATCTTCTCCTTCTGTTAGGTCCATATTATTTCTGTCCTTTATTGTCCCCATCTTTGCATGAAATATTCCCTAGATATCTCTAATTTTCTTAAAGAGATATCTAGTCTTTCCCATTCTATTGTTTTTCTCTATTTCTTTGCATTTATCACTGAAGAAGCCTTTCTTTTTTTTTTAATGCTTCAAAATACATTTAATAAGAAAGACGAATAACAGTAATAAATGATTCTTATCTCTCCTTGCTATTGTTTGGAACCTTGCATTCAGATGGAAATGTCTTTCCTTTTCTCCTTTGCCTTTCACTTCTCTTATTTTCTCAGCTATTTGTAAGTCCTCCTCAGACAATCATTTTGCCTTTTAGCATTTCTTTTTCTTGGGGATGGTCTTGATCACTGCTTCCTGTGCAATGTCCCAAATCTCCATCCATAGTTCTTCAGGCACTCTGTCTATCAAATCTAATACCTTGAATTTATTTGTCACTTCCACTGTATAATCATAAGTGATTCTATTTAGGTCACANATTTGTAAGTCCTCCTCAGACAATCATTTTGCCTTTTAGCATTTCTTTTTCTTGGGGATGGTCTTGATCACTGCTTCCTGTGCAATGTCCCAAATCTCCATCCATAGTTCTTCAGGCACTCTGTCTATCAAATCTAATACCTTGAATTTATTTGTCACTTCCACTGTATAATCATAAGTGATTCTATTTAGGTCACACCTGAATGTTCTAGTGGTTTTCCCTACTTTCTTCAATATAAGTCTGAATTTGAATTTGGCAATGAGTTCATGATCTGAGCCACAGTCAGCTCCTGTTTTGTTTTGTTTTTTTTTTTTGCTGTCTGTGTAGTGCTTCTCCATCTTCAGCTGCAATGAATATAATCAATCTGATTTTGTTAATGACCATATGGTGATGTCCATGTGGAGAGTCGTCACTTGTGTTATTGGACAAAGGTGTTTGCTATGACCAGTGCATTCTCTTGGCAAAGCTCTGATAGCCTTTGCCCTGCTTCATTTTGTACTGTAAGGCCTGACATGCCTGTTACTCCAGGTATCTCTTGACTCCCTACTTTGGCATTCTAGTACTCTGCAATGAAAATGACACCCTTTTTTTGGTGTTAGTTCTAGAAAGCCTTATAGTTCATCATAGAACTGTTCAGCTTCAGCTTCTTTGGCATTAGTGGTTGGGGCATAGACTTGGTTTACTGTCATAGGGAATGGTTTGCCTTCAAAATGAACAAGATCAGTTTGTCATTTTTGAGACTGCACCCAAGTACTGCATTTCAGACTCTTTTGTTGACTATTTTGGCTACTCCATTTCTTCTAAGGGATTCTTGTCCACAGTAGTAGATATGATAGCCATCTGAATTGAATTCACCATTCCAGTTCATTTTAATTCACTGATTTCTAAAATATTGATGTTCACTCTTGTCATCTCCTGTTTGACCACTTCCAATTTACCTTGATTCATGGACCTAACATTCCATGTTCCTATGCAATATTGTTCTTTATAGCATTGGACTTTACTTCCATCACCAGTCACAACCACAGCTGGGCGATGCTTTCGCTCTGTCTCTTCATTCTTTCTGGTATTAGTTTTCTGCTGATCTCCAGTAGCACATTGTGCACCTACTCACCTGCAGAGTTCATCTTTCAGTGTCATATCTTTTTGCCTTTTCATCCTGTCCATGGGGTTCTCAAGGCAAGAATACTGAAGTGTGTTGCTGTTCCCTTCTCCAGTGGACACGTTTTGTCAGAACTCTCCACCATGACCCATCCATCTTCAGGGGCCCTACTCGGCATGGCTCATAGTTTCATTGATTTAGACAAGGCTATGATCCACGTAATCAGTTTGGTTAGTTTTCTGTGACTGTGGTTTTTATTCTATCTGCCCTCTGATGGATGAGGATAGAGACTTCTGGAAGCTTCCTGATAGGAGCTGCTGCTGCTAAGTCACTTCAGTCGTGTCCGACTCTGTGTGACCCCATAGACAGCAGCCCACCAGGCTCCCCCATCCCTGGGATTCTCCAGGCAAGAATACTGGAGTGGGTTGCCATTTCCTTCTCCAATGCATGAAAGAGAAAAGTGAAAGTGAAGTCGCTCAGTCTGTCCGACTGTTAGCGACCCCATGGACCTGTCTCTTATACACATCTAGATGTGTATAAGAGACAGCCTACTACCAGTGCATTTCTCCCTTTCATCCTTTTAATTCCATCTTTACTGTCATCAGCTTTGCCTTTTGATTGGCCCAGTAGACCATTTAAATTTAATGCAATTAAATTAAATAATGAGTAAATAAATAATGAATCTTCTATGCATGATAGTGTGGGTGCTGTGTGTGTGCATGTGTGTGTGCGAATCCCTGGGATTCTCCAGGCAAGAATACTGGAGTGGGTTGCCATTTCCTTCTCCAATGCATGAAAGAGAAAAGTGAAAGTGAAGTCGCTCAGTCTGTCCGACTGTTAGCGACCCCATAGACTGCAGCCCACCAGGCTACTCCGTCCATTGGATTTTCCAGGCAAGAGTACTGGGGTGGGGTGCCATTGCCTTCCCCCTCCTGATAGGAGAGACTGATATTAATAATAACATTTGAATATTATATGATTTCTAGGCCATATTAAATTTTACTTATTGTCTTCAAAATGTCTTTTAGATTGTTTTCCCCAGAAAGTGTCCATTCAAAGTTTATACCCTCCATTAAACTTTATGAGTCTCTAGGCTCTTTAATCTAAAATAATCCAGACTTTTTTTTCTCCTATGGCTTTTATTTTTGAAAAGTCTGGACTAGTTGCCTTGCACTATGTCCAAGATTCTGGGTTTGTAAATTATTTTTCAGTGTTGTAAATTTAATTTGTCTTTCTATTCCTCATATTTTCTGTGACTGATAGTTAGATATAGATGATTTTTTTTTTAAGATTCAGGGTAAACTTCTGGCAAGGTTGCTCCACAGGTGGTACTGTGTGCTTCCCATTTCATCTCATCAGGAAGCAAAGAACACCTGCCTGTCCCAGGTTGTGATCTGCAGATTCTCCATCATGAAGATATAGTGTCTTTTGCAATCAGCCAGCATTCTCTACAGGGACTCTCTCTGGCACCTTGCAAATAATCCTGTTTCCCACCCACCAGCCCCACTAATGGCTTGGGCATTCATTCATCTTCATCTGAATAAATCATTATATGGAAGGATCATTTATTTTTTAATTGCTCTATAAATTGAAGGGTATAATTATTTCAAAGAAACTTGTAAGAACCACTATTACTTGGTAGAAATTTCCTAAGATAGGTTCATATGAGACAGTTGTCCTGTTCTTACCTATTGTGGATATCTGTTCAGGGATTCAAGGTGGCAGAAAGCAGGAGAATGAGACACCTGCCCATGGGCTCATTGTGTAAAAGATTCAAGGCATTCATAAGCACTCTCCCTTTCCTCCACTGTCACCATGACAACATAAGTAGGCCTGGGTAGCACCTTATCATTTCATTAGGGTTTCCTGTGCTTATGCTCCTTGTTCCACTGAGAGGAATGCCCTTCATATGAGTTATATTCAGGATGAACATACATGCCTGAAGGCCTGGAGGAGGGTGGAGTGTCAGGATGAACGTTGTGGACCCTGTTTCACCAGTGGCCTCATCACCTTTTTTCTTTATTTAAAATCACAGGTTTTTATTTTTTTCAACAGCTACTGTTTAGCTGTTTCAACAGCTAGTTGCCTTGTTTTACAAATGCTGCTTTTAAGCATCTTTATTTCACCTTATACTCAGTTCTATGCAATGCATATATAAAAAAAGAAAGAAAAGATTTATCTCCTGGAGAAATGAAGCATCAAAGTGTAGAAAAAGCCAATGTGACAGATCTCTGGTTTCAGGACAGGACAATTCTGTTTTCAGAGGTAGACACACTTCTTCCTATGGATCCCTTCTAAGAACAGCTAAAATCCCATCCCTGGACATTATATGTACAGTAAACAGAAGCTTTGGAAAGAAGAGAAAAGGGCACCCTCCCAGGGGACTGAGGATTGAATGTGACCATTACAGAGATCCTTTGCTTTTCCTCATGCCTCACAGGCCTCATACATCCTGGACTGGATTCTGGAGGAGGATCCAGGAACCCAGAAATGTGCCAGAGAACACACATCATAAAAGCTCCAAGGGAAACCCGCTCCCTTAAATTCAAGAGCCAGGAAAAGCTCAGCCTAGCAGGACCGAGAAGTTTAGACAAAACTCCAGCTAAACACACCCTTCCCCGGGCTAGCTTCCTAGTGGGAAGTCTGACCCCCACCCTTGCCCAGCAGTGATGAGTGCTCATGTCTTCCTCCACTTCCATTTTTATGTTCTACTGTTATGTAAAATGTAACAAACAGGGGGAAGGATATACAGAGCCTCTCTGTGCTATTTTTGAAACTTCTTAAGAATCTATTATTTCAAAATGAAAGGTTAATTAAAAAGTCAGACTGTTTGGATGATATTTTTCCTTTTCTACCTGGGTTGTCTATAGTAACTTTGCTATACCTTGAGTGCATTCAGTGTTTCCCAACAAAACAATTAGAAGGAACAGCTGCCTTCCTATTTAATTCTGGTACAATGTCCATAAAGTGTAAATTTGGAAGGAGTGCCATTTAGAAATGGGCAACTTTTTTTTTTTAATTTACTTTTTGTTAAGGTAACATTGGTTTATAACCTCATCAAGTTTCATCTGTACAACATTCTGTTTCTACTTCTGTTTACTCTATAGCATGCTAAGTCAGATGGAGAAAGATCAATGCCATCTGACTTTACTCACATGTGAAATCTCAAGTACAAGCGATGAACAAAGCAAGTTCATCTTTTTATAGTAAAGTCAATTTTAATAACACAACACTACAATGAATTAGATATTTACCAAGAATAAAATGTATATATAAATTGTACTATAGTCATACAATGTAATATGTATAGTTATACATTAATGATTTGAACATTAATGATTTGTTGTAACAAAAAATATCAGAGGAGAGGATTTCAAAAATACTATATCAAGCAATGAAACCAGATACTTCTGCATTATTCCATTTATATAAAGTCTCAATACAAACCATATTAATCTATGATGTTTAAAATGGTGCTGACAGTTATGAGTCTTCTATGGTGTTTTAATGCTTCATCTATTTTCTTGTTATGTGTTTATAAAGTTATGTCATTTTGCAATAATTTATTGAGTCATATACATTAGAGTTTGTGGATTTTTATCTATAAATGCTACTCCTCAGTAAAATATGCAAGCTTATTTTTAAGTGAAATATCTCGGGGATATTTTGGTCATTCTGTTATGAAAATCCAGAAGAGAAAGATACCATGGGCAAAGAGAGGAAACCAGGGGAACACTTTTATAATAAAACAACACTCGACTCAATGAAAAGTAATAATGCATCCTTTTCCTTAATTACTCATTTCAATGTAAGTCAGTACAAATTTTATGTAAGAACAATGACTGCTGAGAGGGACATTCATGAAGGGGGAGTTCCACTTTTGACCTCCAGAAAATGTTTGCTTAGCACCTCCTCACTCCTTAAGGTAGAACACATCAGTAAGCAAGGTAGAGAAGGTTCCTGTTTCTCCCTGGATCTAGGAAATGCTCACTCCTAGGGTGCTGCCTGGAATCCTCTAGAGGCAAGCAGAACAAAATATAACACCCACAAATACCCAAGGAGGCTATACTGTGGATGGTGAATTAGACTTGCTTTGTTCGTGAGAAGTATGAAAAATATCAAGGAAGTTTTCTAGACAGGAGACTTGTTCCTACAAAACAGGCCACTTTAAGAAGTGTTCAGTGTCTTCATCACACATTTTTGAGTGAGTGAGAGATCACATTTTATGAAGACCGTGGTACAGAAGGGTGGGAAGGATCAGCAGATCCCTCTGATTGCATGGTCCTGGGAGTCCAGTGTTCAGGGTAAGCAGATTATTAGAAGTCCCCCAGAAAAAGAGAACACAGCATGGCTTTCTTGATATGAGAGAAACCATTTTGACCTAAGCCATTTTATGATCTAAGCCTGGTTGCAATGCTTGCCCTAGAACACATCTCAGTAATTAGTGATCTCAAGGGAACAAAGGGATGCAGGAACAGAGAAAAGGTAGTCAAACAATAGTGTGTGGAAAAAGCAGAGTCTCAGTTCCTCCTCCAGAGATACACATAATAACGTATCATTGAGTTCTGTAGGAACTGAGGCCCCCAACCAGGCAGAAGACAGAATGATGATGTTGACCCCATCCCCAACTGACTTCAGTTAATTAAAGCTTGGATGCAATTGACCTCTGCCTAGTTCTATGCTAATTATCCATTAAAGCCCCCTCATGGATACTCATGTATTCTTAGCTTAAACATTCCTAGTTTTGCTGTTGGGGAGATCCTACTTTGGGGAAGATCCCCAGTGTCTTCCTTACTTGAGGCAAGAATAAATCTTTTTCCTCATCTTTGGTCTGGTTGTGTTTATTGGCTCGACACACTCACTGAGAGTCAAACCCAGGTTTTGGGTAACATAAGCACATGCTGTTTTCCCCCTCAAGTCTCTCTTAGGGTATAAAAGGAGACAGTTAGAATTGACTCTTAGATTAATAGCAATTTTTCAGTACATGTAAGTCCTATGGAATCTTTGTCTTGTAATTGCAGTCAGTCATCTGGCAGCTCAAGTTAAAGGGCACCCTTCCTCTTCATCCATGTTTGCTTCTAGAGTTGGTACATGCAGCTCCCCACACAAAGCCAGAGGGTTTCTGGGGGCTCTTCACCCTTAAGGACAGAGAGCTGGGAATGCTGGGAATTTACTTCCCCCATCAGTTCAGTTCAGTTGCTCAGTTGTGTCTGACTCTTTGCTGCCCCATGGACTGCAGCACACCAGGCCTCCCTGTCCATCACCAACTCCCGGAGCTTGCTCAAACTAGAGTCCATCGAGTGGGTGATGCCATCCAACCATCTCATCCTCTGTCATCCCCTTCTCCTCCTGCCTTCAGTCTTTCCCAGCATCAGGGTTTTTTCCAATGAGTCAGCTTGTCTCATCAGGTGGCCAAAGTATTGGAGCTTCAACTTCAGAATCAGCCCTTCCAATGAATATTCAGGACTGATTTCTTTTAGGATGGACTTTTCGGATCTCCTTGCAGTCCAAGGGGCTCTCAAGAGTCTTCTCCAACCCCACAGTTCAAAAGCATCGATTCTTCAGCACTGAGATTTCTTTATAGTCCAACCCTCACATCCATACATGACTACTGGAAAGACCATAGCTTTGACTAAATGGACCTTTGTCAGCAAAGTGGTGTCTCTGCCTTTTAATACGCCGTCTAGGTGTAATATGGTTCCCCATGGGCCCCCGGTCACTCAGTGCAGGACAGACCAGTCTCTTGCCCCCACCCGAGACAACGTGCCACTCACATTGTTCCAGAGCTCCCAGTGGGTTCAGGCTAAGGCTGGGTTTGTCTGAACTTGGACCGTTCCTTCCCTTTTTCCTGTTCTGTATCCCTCATGTACTTACAGGATTCCTGTGGGAAAAATTCCTTAATAAATCATTGGCACATGAATCATATAATAGGGTCCTCTTCTGGGGAGCCTAACCTGAGACAATCCTGAAATAAAAGGTGAAAATATAGATATGGCTCTGAGGTTCCCATAGTAAGAAACACTGCCTAAATAGACACAAACTCTGGAAATTCTTTCTTCAAATTATTGTTTGATGTTAGTAAAAAAAAGGATTAGAGTAAAACTTGAAACCCGTACAGTGTTGTTTATAAAAGGAACATCTTTTTGATATTCAAAGTCTTATAGTCAAAAGAAAGAGTTTTAAAAACGGGCCTGTTGAGGAGCAGAGCCTGGCCCTTCATCCTTGCCAAGGTCTCACCCACAGACCATCCAGCCAGACGGCACTGAAGGCTCTGACTGTGGAATTAGCCCCTCCTTCAGGGACTCTAAATTAGCACTTCCCAAAAACTTGAAGTGTGCAATCAGAACTTCACAGATGAAAGTTCAGTGAAGCCCTGAAGATGCCCATGTAGTAATTATCTTTGTAAAATTATCTGCTTGTGGAATAGTTTAACATGCTTCTGAGGTTTGTTCTCCCCCCGCCCCACCCCCACTGTCACCAGTCGAATCGCAGGAGACTTTGGAGGATCTGTTCCTCACGTTCCCCTTGGCCCCTCCCTGCTTTAATCAGTTACCAAGGAACCCAGGCTCCCTTTGTTGTAAATCACTGGGGTGAGCCAGAAAATCAAAGGCAAGAGGAAACACAGAAAGCGAAAAGGAACATTTGACACTTATTAGTGAGTAACTTACTCCTCCAGGAAGAACTCACTCTGAAGCAAAAGCATCTTCGCAAAACAAGAAGGCAGAAGAGTATGACTGACCGGCCATGTGGTTGTGTCTGAACCTCAGGAGGTCCATGAGTACAGGTGCTGTGTGGGCTGTTTGTTAGCAGGACAGCGAGTTGACTCTGGTTTTCATTTCTTAGTATCTCCTGTTGATGGTACTGGAAAAGAAGTTTTTCTTTCTCTTATCTCAAGCAGAATGGCTTTTCCTGTTCCTGAAACCCACTCTGGGCTAGGTTTGTGCAAGAAGGAAAAATTTGCAGGTAGAGAAATGTAACACCCCTAGGAAACCTGAGTAAATCATTGGAATAGTTTCCACTTACTGGGTGCCAGCAATGTACCAATGACTCTGTGTATATTATCTCATTTAACACATTATTACTGCATTTACTTTATAGAGATGGAACTCAAGATTTCAGGGAATAAAGAACTTGGGCAACTTCATTTAGGTAGAAAGGGATGGGAGCTGGGATTCTAACCCCATCTCTCTGTTTACAAACCCCACACCTAACCGTTGCACAAACCATTCACCTGAAAGAGAAGTCACAGAAAATCGACCTAAAATAAGATCATATTTTCCCAGATACCATTGGTGGCCCTGGATTTAGTTTACATGATTGATTTGTTGTATACACATCTGCGTGTGCACCGCCAGGGTTTCCATGACCATCTATCAGTCTTACTACAGAATAGATATGAGAAAATACAAGATTATTAAGTTCTGACTTCCGCAGATGAAACAATTAGAGAGAAAATATAATTTTTTTTTCTGCTCTGGATTTAAAAGAAATTATCCCTGTTTGAAGAAAGAGTAAGCTTGTCTTTGGATTAATGGGTTTTTACTTAAGCAAAGACAGCATCAAGTGAGAACTGGAATGAGAGATCCCCTAGGCTCTGGGGTTCCAGATTCCAGATATTGTCTGAGCTATGGCTGCACTGAGGAGTTTACAGTTTAATATGCAGCGGTGCACTGAGACACACCCAGGCAGAGTCCCAATCAAGACCTTGTGCAAGTCTTATAAAAATGTGTTTACCTTCTATTAAAAAGAATTTTCTTTCCACTCTCATCAAGATTGTACTGAGTGGATGGCTGACCTACTTTTGCTGCAGTGTTTGATTTGCTTTTAATTATAGCAGTTACAGTGCCCTGATCACTGACATTGTCCTCAGGATGTTGGTTTTTCTCTTAATGTTATTGTTACCCAGATTTCACTGCTGTGATGCCAGTATGATGCCTGTGAATGTTCCAGGGGTGGTGTGAGTTGTCTTAGACACTTGTTAGGGGTCAGCAAAGTCTGTTATCAAGATTTCTCCAGTGGTTTCTGGACTGACGTCATTGTGGAGAGCTACACTTTGACATGGCCCTGGGAAACCTGAGTTGCTCTGATCATGTTCTAGAAAAAGAAGGGTTCTGTTGGGAGATCCAGCAGAGCCAACAATTCAAGGTCTACAGCATAGACTTTTCCAAGTGAAATGAAAATCTTCCCAGAAAAAAACTGACTTTAGTAAACTTGTTCTTACCGCCCCCTCCCTTTCTGTCTTTCTGACCTTCATCCCTGCATTTGTCAACTTTGCAGCTACAACAAAGTGTCACAGACTGAGTGACTTGAACCACAAACATTTATCTCGCCAGTTTTGGAGTCTGAGAAGTTTAAGATCAAGCTGCAGCAGTCAGGGGAGAGCTCACTTCAAGATGTGTCCCATACGGCACAGAGAGAGAGCAGGCACATTTTCATTCTGTCTTTTCTTATAAGGGCATTAATCCAAACATGAGAGTTCTACCTTCATAATCTAAATACCATTACATTGGGTATTAGGATTTCAACATATGCGTTTGAGGAGGCACACCGACATGTGGTTCATAGCAATCCTTATGTCAAGATACAAAAAAAAAAAAAAGTAAAATTCTTTGCCCTTTGGCCTCCCCGCTATGGCATTGTGCATTGTGTATCCACATTATTCATGGATCAAACCTCTCCCAGTAGCAAGAATACCTGATCAATGAAGATGTGTATAAGAGACAGATGANGTGGTTCATAGCAATCCTTATGTCAAGATACAAAAAAAAAAAAAAGTAAAATTCTTTGCCCTTTGGCCTCCCCGCTATGGCATTGTGCATTGTGTATCCACATTATTCATGGATCAAACCTCTCCCAGTAGCAAGAATACCTGATCAATGATAAACAACAAGATTCTCCCAGAATCACCAAGACAATTCCTTAAAAGCTAGCATTCCTTCTTGATCTTGTAAAGGGTCACATGACTCACCACCATGGTGCTTAAATTTTGATTACGTACTGTTTGATAAACAAACCTCTATTTCAAAAAAAACATAGCTTTGACTATACAGACCTTTGTTGGCAAAATAATGTCTCTGCTTTTTAATATGCTATCTAAGTTTGTCTTAGCTTTTCTTCCAAGGAGCAAGTGTCTTTTAATTTCTAGGCTGCAGTTGTCAGGGGAAGCACAGTGACTGAAACCGCCCACCCTGCCCAGGCACCCTAGTAACCATTTGCATGAGCTGTTTTATGACAGGAGATCCTGGTAAAGAACATGGAACAAATAAGCCACCACCAACTGGAAGAGTTTGGGAAAAGTCAAAATGAAACATCGCATGTCCAATCACCTCCCAGAATCCTCACTGGCATCCATCTTGGCTGAACAAGGCATGCAACACCAGACAGGACTCTGAGTCAGAATGATTGGCTGAAGACAACCCAGAACCTAATCCTGTCACCATGAAACAAGAGACTGCGAGCCATGTGGCGGAGCTGTTCTCCTGAGTCCCCTCACCCTGCTGCTCTCAGCCCTGGTGCTCTTTCCCAATAAAATCTCTTGCTTTGTCACCACATGTGTCTTCTCAGACAATTCATTTCTGAGTGTTAAACAAGAGCTTACTTTCGGGCCTTGGAAGGGGTCCACCTTCCTGCAACACAGTCACTATCTGCAGTGATTTTGGAAGCCAAGAAATAAAAGTCTGTCACTGTTTCCATCATTTTCCCATTTATTTGCCATGAAATGATGGAACCAGATGCCATGATCTTAGTTTTTTGAATGTTCAGTTTTAAGCTAGCTTTTTCACTCTCCTCTTTCACCTTCATCAAGATGCTCTTTAGTTCCTCTTCACTTTCTGCCATAAGGGTGGTGTCATTCATATATCTGAGGTTACTGACATTTCTCCTAGCAATCTTGACTCCAGTTTGTGCTTCATACAGCCCAGCATTTCACATGATGTACTCTGTATATCTATATTTTNACTCTCCTCTTTCACCTTCATCAAGATGCTCTTTAGTTCCTCTTCACTTTCTGCCATAAGGGTGGTGTCATTCATATATCTGAGGTTACTGACATTTCTCCTAGCAATCTTGACTCCAGTTTGTGCTTCATACAGCCCAGCATTTCACATGATGTACTCTGTATATCTATATTTTCCCAGTAGTCATATATGGCTATAAGAGTTGAACCATAAAAAAGGCTGAGTACTGAAGAATTATGCTTTTAAACTGTGGTACTGGAAAAGACTCTTGACAGTCCCTTGAACAGCAAGGAGATCGAACCAGTCAATCCTAAAGGAAATCAACCCTGAATATTCATCAGAAGGACTGATGCTGACACTCTAATACTTTGCCAACCTGATGGGAAGAGTTGACTCATTGGAAAAGACCATGATGCTGGGAAAGATTAAGGGCAGGAGGAGAAGGGGACAACAGAGGATGAGACGGTGGATGGCATCACCAACTCAATGGACACGAGTTTGAGCAAACTCCAGGAGACAGTGAAGGACAGGGAAGCCTGGTGTGCTGCAGTCCATGGGGTCACAAAAAGTCAGAAATGACTGAAGAACCAAACAAAATAATAGTTTGTGAAGTATTAACCCCTTTAATTTTCCCCAAGAAGTAANTTTGAGCAAACTCCAGGAGACAGTGAAGGACAGGGAAGCCTGGTGTGCTGCAGTCCATGGGGTCACAAAAAGTCAGAAATGACTGAAGAACCAAACAAAATAATAGTTTGTGAAGTATTAACCCCTTTAATTTTCCCCAAGAAGTAAGCACTTTATCATTCCTGCTTTTCATTTAAAAATTGCCATGGGTTCCAATGCAGGAGACCCACTGCCTTGCCAGTGACCTCCTCCCATGCCAGGGTGCCTTGAGGACACTCATCTGTGTGAACAGACATGGTGGGATGCCTCCTCCACCTTGATGGAGGTCATGGAGGCTGGAAGTCTAATGTCACAAAGCTTCTCCATTCCAAATTAATTCAATAGATAGTATTAAAAAAAGGTGGAGCTTACTGCTTTTTATTCTTCTGGTTTGATGAAATGCACATGCTGCTGCTGCTAAGTCACTTCAGTTGTGCCCAACTCTGTGCTACCCCAGAGACGACAGCCTACCAGGCTCCCCCGTCCCTGGGATTCTCCAGGCAAGAACACTGGAGTGGGTTGCCATTTCCTTCTCCAAATGCACATAGTGAAATCTAATTAATCTTCATTTTCACAGTAGTAGAGTGATGACTCAGGGAGTGAGGTGTGGAATTACAGGATGCTTGGAACTTNGCTCCCCCGTCCCTGGGATTCTCCAGGCAAGAACACTGGAGTGGGTTGCCATTTCCTTCTCCAAATGCACATAGTGAAATCTAATTAATCTTCATTTTCACAGTAGTAGAGTGATGACTCAGGGAGTGAGGTGTGGAATTACAGGATGCTTGGAACTTCCTCAGGGAAGGCTGAATGAGACCAATCTAACCCAACTCATTTTTAGAGATCTCTCAGCAGAGGGAAGCACTAATTTACTTAAAGACCTTTGATATGCTAATTACAAATCATTCTTACCTACTCATTAGAGGAACTCCCCCAAGGAATTTCCTCATCCTTTTAATTCTGTACTAATTGCAGGTCTGTTTGTAAAGTGCAACAGAATGCTAAAGAATGAGACAAACCTGTGTTAAAATCCAGAATCATCAGTTTATTGACTGTTCATTTTGAACAAGTCACCTAGCCTTCAAAAGCTCCATTTTTCTTTACCTGTGAAATGAAGACAATCATATTCTTCCTTGGTTTGAGGCCTGTAAGGAGGAAATGATAGTCAGCCTTGCTAATAGCACTATGGAGAGTTTGTCTCCTCCGGCATTCCATGGATTAGTGTAATTTAAGGAAGTTGTAGAAATTTTGTGTATTTATCAATATATCTCTTGTTCTTTGATTCCCTGTAGTTTTCTTGCCTTTTCAGTTCCGTTCAGTCACTCAGTCGTGTCCGACTCTTTGTGATCCCATGAATTGCAGCACGCCAGGCCTCCCTGTCCATCACCATCTCCCAGAGTTCACTCAGACTCACGTCCATCGAGTCAGTGATACCATCCAGCCATCTCATCCTTGGTCGTCCCCTTCTCCTCCTGCCCCCAATCCCTCCCAGCATCAGAGTCTTTTCCAATAAGTCAACTCTTCGCATGAGGTGGCCAAAGTACTGGAGTTTCAGCTTTAGCATCTTTCCTTCCAAAGAAATCCGAGGACTGATCTCCTTCAGAATGGACTGGTTGGATCTCCTTGCAGTCCAAGGGACTCTCAAGAGTCTTCTCCAACACCACAGTTCAAAAGCATCAATTATTTGCGCTCAGCCTTCTTCACCATCCAACTCTCACATCCATACATGACCACAGGAAAAACCATAGCCTTGAGTAGACGGACATTTTTTGGCAAAGTAATGTCTCTGCTTTTGAATATGCTATCTAGGTTGGTCATAACTTTTCTTCCAAGGAGTAAGCATCTTTTAAATTCATGGCTGCAGTCACCATCTGCAGTGATTTTGGAGCCCCAAAAAATAAAATCTGAAACTGTTTCCCCATCTATTTCCCATGAAGTGATGGGACCAGATGCCATAATCTTCGTTTTGTGAATGTTGAGCTTTAAGCCAACTTTTTCACTCTCTTCTTTCACTTTCATCAAGAAGCTTTTTATTTCCTCTTCACTTTCTGCCATAAGGGTNGTCAGTTCAGTTCAGTCACTCAGTCGTGTCCGACTCTTTGTGATCCCATGAATTGCAGCACGCCAGGCCTCCCTGTCCATCACCATCTCCCAGAGTTCACTCAGACTCACGTCCATCGAGTCAGTGATACCATCCAGCCATCTCATCCTTGGTCGTCCCCTTCTCCTCCTGCCCCCAATCCCTCCCAGCATCAGAGTCTTTTCCAATAAGTCAACTCTTCGCATGAGGTGGCCAAAGTACTGGAGTTTCAGCTTTAGCATCTTTCCTTCCAAAGAAATCCGAGGACTGATCTCCTTCAGAATGGACTGGTTGGATCTCCTTGCAGTCCAAGGGACTCTCAAGAGTCTTCTCCAACACCACAGTTCAAAAGCATCAATTATTTGCGCTCAGCCTTCTTCACCATCCAACTCTCACATCCATACATGACCACAGGAAAAACCATAGCCTTGAGTAGACGGACATTTTTTGGCAAAGTAATGTCTCTGCTTTTGAATATGCTATCTAGGTTGGTCATAACTTTTCTTCCAAGGAGTAAGCATCTTTTAAATTCATGGCTGCAGTCACCATCTGCAGTGATTTTGGAGCCCCAAAAAATAAAATCTGAAACTGTTTCCCCATCTATTTCCCATGAAGTGATGGGACCAGATGCCATAATCTTCGTTTTGTGAATGTTGAGCTTTAAGCCAACTTTTTCACTCTCTTCTTTCACTTTCATCAAGAAGCTTTTTATTTCCTCTTCACTTTCTGCCATAAGGGTGGTGTCATCTGCATAGCTGAGGTTATTGATATTTCTCCCTGCAATCTTGATTCCAGCTTGTGTTTCTTCCAGTCTAGCATTTCTCATGATGTACTCTGCATATAAGTTAAATAAGCAGGGTGACCATATACAGCCTTGACGTACTCCTTTTCCTATTTGGAACCAGTCTGTTGTTCCATGTGCAGTTCTAACTGTTGCTTCCTGATCTGCATACATATTTCTCAAGAGGCAGGTCAGGTGGTCTGGTATTCCCATCTCTTTCAGAATTTGCCTTTTAGGGTATTTTAAGTCCATTTTCTCCATGAAAATAGGGGTGTTTCAGACATCACCTGCCCACACAACTGTCTTTCAGTCCAAAGGAAGGTAAGAAGATAGAGCATAGAGATCTTCCAGGGGAGGCAGAGCAAAGTACAGAGGAATTAAAAGTCAGGAAGACAAAATCGCACTGAGTGGATGTGGGAATGCTTAGTAGCGGAGGTTCTTTTGGAGAAGAACTTGGAGTCATCAACAGACTAGTTGGATGAAAAATTTCTTGTAGGCCAAATATAGGACTGTTACTGGTCTCTGTGAGTTTTAAGATCCCAGACGACAGGGACACCTGGGAGAATACAAAAGAACCACCGCTCAGATTTGCCAGCTCAGGGACAGTTAAGATGACACCAAGGTATGTCAGCCAAGAGATGGATGAAGTGGGAGAATTGAGACATGAAAGTAAGCAAGTGTGTTGATGAGGGCATGTGATCTGTTTAGTTCTTGACATGTTGAGTTGAGGTAGTTTGTGAGACATCCTCATGGATATTCCAAGTGACACATTTAGGGGAGAGACTGGGCTGGAAATACTGGTCTGACATCCATTAGCAAACAGACGGCAGTTGAAAACAAAAAGGGAATAAGATCCTCCCAAAGGTATCTGGTTCAAGGGATGCAGACCCAGGGGGTGCCTGTGAAGAACCAAAGCTGGAGGAACTAGAAGGAAACCTAAAAACAGGATTTCAGCAGATGCAGTGCACTGATACCCTCTACTTCCATTTTACCTTCCCTCTAGGGTGAGACGTTGAAGGGGTAAAAGTAAAAACAAAACATTTCCCAGATGCACTGGTCACTACGGTTTCAGATGAAAATTAGTCTCTGCCAGTTAGAAGAGGCAGCATGTGGATGGTTACAAGGAGGCAGAGGTCACCTCCCTCCTGGCACTGCTGGCCAGCAAGCAGTGAGGCCCTGCATGTTTGGGGCAGCTCGGGGGGCTGGAATCAGCAACCCAGCCTGCAGTCACCGGCTCTGTGAGTGCCGAGAGGTAGGCAGGGAGGGCACAGGTGTGGGGACACAGCTGTGGTAGCTGAACCTCCCTGACCTGTATGTCATTGTTTCAGTGACATTCCTTCAACTCTCCTTCCCTCTGGAAGATCCCTGACTTCTGGTTTATCCAGTGAATTGGGGTGAACAGTGAATACCCTGGAGTAAAATCCTTTTTTCTTCAGAAATACTTAGAGTTTCTGCTTTCTTGCATGGAATTTAGACTGATAAAGGAAATTTAAGGAAGCCAGTAGAGAAGAATATTTCAAATGGAAAGTGTGAGCTAAAGTATCATATGTCCTCAGAAGCTAATACAAGTAAGAAGTAAAAGATGTCTACTATATTTGGAAGGTGTTCTCTACCAAAGAGATTCTAGTAGTATCTCAATAGGTTAAGTATCTGGGCCATCTAGACAGTTGTGACACCCATGGCAGTTTCAGGCTTCCTTAATTAATTAACAGCTTTTTAAAAATCAACTAGTTTTATTAAAATTCATGCAATAGCAACCCACTCCAGTACTCTTGCCTGGAAAAATCCCATGGGCCGAGGAGCCTGGTAGGCTGCAGTTCATGGGGTCACGAAGAGTCAGACACAACTGAGCAACTTCACTTTCACTTTTAACTTTCATGCATCGGAGGAGGAAATGGCAACCCACTCCAGTGTTCTTGGCTGGAGAATCCCAGGGACGGGGGAGCTGTCATCTGTGGGGTTGCACAGAGTTGGACATGACTGAAGCGACTTAGCAGCAGCAGCAGCAGCAGCAGCATTCTCATTAAATAAAGTTTAGGAAAATAAGACAAAAAGAAGAAAAGTATCTATAATTCCTCAACCTGTAAGAAAAAAAAAATGCATGAATCATGAATATTAACATGTTCTCTTTTGAAATTCTTTTCTAGCAAAACAAAATGACTAGAAAAAATAGTTTGTTTTTTTCAAAAACGTTTTTTATTGAAATGTAGTTGTCATAGTGGTTGTGTTACTTTCAGGTGTACAGCAAAGTGATTCAGTTGTACACACATACATATTCTTTTTTAGATTCTTTAAAATATACACACCACTATATGTAAAAGAAAAAACAGTTTTCATTCCAATCCCAAAGAAAGGCAATGACAAAGAATGTTCAAACTACCACCCAATTGCATTCATTTCACTCGTTAGCAAAGTAATACTCAAAATTCACCAAGCTAGGTTTCAACAGTGCATGAACCAAGAAATTCCAGATGTTCAGTCTGGATCTAGAAAAGGCAGAGGACCCAGAGCTCAAATTCCTAACATCCACAAAAAGCAAGAGAATTCCAGAAAAATATCTACTTCTTCTTCATTGACTGCACTAAAGCCTTTGACTGTGTGGATCACAATAAACTGTGGAAGATTCTTCAAGAGATGAAAATACCTTATCTGCCTCCAGAGAAATCCCGTCCAGGGATGCCAGAGTATGAAAAGGATGGATGTCATCACTGACTCAATGGGAAAGAGTTTGAGCAAGCTCTGGGAGATGGTGAAGGACAGGGAAGCTTGGCGTGTTACAGTCCATGGGATTGCAAAGAGTCGGACATGATTAAGCAACCGAGCAACAACAGCTATATATAAAATAGATAACCAGCCTTACTTTCTTATAGCACAGGGAACTATACGATATAGCTTGCAAAAACCTGTAACAGTTCTTTTTTTCTATTAATAGATATTGTAAGCTCTATTAGACTTATACCCCAGAGGTCAGCTGTCCCCAAGCTATATCATCTGCATATCTGTGGTTGTTGATATTTCTCCCAGCAATTTTGATTCCAGCTTGTGAGCCATCTGCTCCAATATCTCATATAATATACTTTGTCTATAAGGTAAACAAGCAGGGTGACAATATATGACTTAGATATACTCCTTTCCCAATTTTGAACCAGCCCATTGTTTTATGTCCAGTCCTAATGTTGCTTCTTGTCCTGTATACAGGTTTTTCAGGAGACAGGTAAGGTAATCTGGTATTCCCATCTATTTAAGAATATTCAACAGTTTGTTGTGATCCACATAGTCAAAGGCTTGAGCATAGTCAATGAAACAGAAGTAGATGTTTTTTTAGAATTGCCTTGCTTTCTCTATGATCCAGTAGTCATGATCCAGTGAATGTTGGCAATTTGATCTCTGGTTCCTCTCCTTTTCTAAATTCAACTTGTACCTCTGGAAGTTCTTGGTTCATGTACTATTGAAGCCTTACTTGAAGGATTTGAACATTATCTTGCTAGGATGTAAAATGAATGCAATTGTACAGTAATTTGAACATGCTTTGGCATTGACTTTCTTTGGGATTGGAGTGAAAACTGATCTTTTCTAGTCCTGTGGCCACTGCTGAGTTTTCCAAATTTCCTGGCTTAATTAGAGGAGCACTTTAACAGCATCATATTTTAGGATTTGAAATAGTTCAGATGGAATTCCATCACCTCCCTGGCTCTGTTCATAGCAATGCTTCCTAAGGCCCACTTGACTTCACACTCCAGGATGTCTGGCTCTAGGTGAGTGACCACACCATCATGTTTATCTGGGTCATTAAGAGCTTTTTTGTATAATTCTTCTGTGTATTCCTGCCACCTCTTCTTAATTTCTTCTACTTGTCTTAGATCTTTGTCACTTTTGTCCTTTAATGTGCCTATTTTTGCATGACATACCTTTGGTATCTCCAATTTTCTTAAAGATATCCTTTTGTATTGGGGTATAGCCAGACATCGTGGAATGTGGAGTCAAGTGGGCCTTAGAAGGCATAACTATGAACAAAGCTAGTGGAGGTGATGGAATTCCAGTTGAGCGGTTTCAAATCCTGAAAGATGATGCTGTGAAAGTGCTGCACTCACTATGCCAGCAAATTTGGAAACTCAGCAGTGGCCACAGGACTGGAAAAGGTCAGTTTTCATTCCAATTCCAAAGAAAGGCAATGCCAAAGAATGTNAAAAAATAAAGTCTGACACTGTTTCCACTGTTTCCCCATCTATTTCCCATGAAGTGATGGGACCAGATGCCATGATCTTTGTTTTCTGAATGTTGAGCTTTAAGCCAACTTTTTCACTCTCCTCTTTACCTGTCTTATTTATTGCAGTAAAATAGTGAAGGATCTTGAACATATGACAGATGCTAAGAAGAACTTAAGATGGAATGGATTAATGAATATTAAGCAATGATTCCTTTTTTATTTCTTCCAGTTTTATTGAGGTATGATCGACACACAGCACTATATAGATTTAAGGTGTACAACTTAATAATTTGACTTACATACATCATGAAGTAATTATCACAGTAAGTTTAGGGAACATTCATCTCATATAGATAGAAAATGAAACAGAAAAGAATTTTTGTTTTTTTGTGGTGAGAACTCTTAGAATTTACTGTCTTAACAACTTTCATGTATGTTGTACGTTACCTCCCTGATACTTACCTTCTAACTGGAAATTTATACCTGTGACTGCCTTCACCCAATTATCCCTCCCCTCACCCCTGGCCTCTGGTAACCACAAATATGATCTCCTTTTCTATGAGCTTGATTGTGTTTTGAAGTATAATTGACTAACAATACTGTATTAGTTCCTAGTGTACAAAATAGTGATTTATTTTTTCCGTGCATTACAAAAGGCTCCCCAGTTGGCACAGTGGTAAAGAATCCCCGTTAATGAAGGAGATGCAGGAGTTCAATCCTTGGGTCAGGAAGATCCTCTGGGGTGGGAAATGGCAGCCCATTCCAGTATTCTTGCCTGGAAAATTCCATGGACAGAGAAGCCTGGCAGGCTACAGTCCACAGGGTCACAAAGAGTTGGATGTGACTGAGCACACAGGCACGCATACATTACAAAATGATCTCCACAGCAGTGATTCCTTTAAAACTTGAAATAAACCAGTAAGGGGTAGGGAGTATCACCTCCACTCTCCTACTGCAACCAGAGCAAGAATTCAGCTCTCCTGCCAACCTCTCCTCCCTTACTTCCTTTGAGAATCACTTTTTTATGTGATATATTTCCTTTAGACAGTAAGGTTCTTTGAAATAGATATACATATAACATCTGTGTTTGCTTCTGGTACTATAGCAAAGAATGGAATATATTAACAATGGAAATTAGTATCTATGGACTTTCTGTTATGAGTAGTGCTATTAATTATGATACCACTTGGCTTTTTTTCCTTCAACAAGTGTCTACCAAACGTTTATTTCATGCCTGAGTCCTTCCTAAAATACTGAATTACAATTTGGAAGTCAAATGATTTAGGAAATCACTGATATTTTTTCCATTTTTAAGGATTTTTAGAATGTTGAAGCAGTCTAGATGATTAGTGGTTTGCCTTTTTAAGTGTCTTGTTTGAACTTTTGAAAATACATTTAAGAGTGTTATTTTTAATCTTCACAATCCTCTGTGGTTTCCATTATTGCTTTTCTTAACCTAAGAAATTATTTCACAAATATTGTATAACTTTAGTATGTATTAGATGCATCTTAATTTCTGGCACTAAGTATAGAGAGCTGTTATCTTTTATTTTACATTTTTTAATATTTAAAAAGGAGTATATATATATAGTTTTTAAAGTTAATACTAATTGGATTATAGAGAAGAATAACGTTCCCCTGCCTCATCTCTCCTCATCCAATTTTTGCTTCCTAGAGGCTGCCACTTCCAACAGTTTAACAGTTTTTTCTGCTGTTTGCTTTCATATTTCTAAGTTATAAACTTATCCTGCTTGTTATCTGTTGACTTCCTGTTGTGAAGATGAAGATTTGACTGTTTGTACTCTTGACTGACAGCAGATTAATCATATGCCAGTAATGAAAAAAAAAAGTAGATGAAAAGTCCAGATAGTCTCCAAATCACTTATGTTTTTAAAATATGCACTTTCTAGTAATTTTTATTATTAGTTTTCTGGAATAAGAAAATGATGTCTTAGTCTCATTCTTGAGTACTTTGTGGCAGATTAGAGTATTGCCCCAATTGCAGGATGAGATTTATAACTTTAAAAAAATGTTTTGTTACTGTGTAATTTCTATACAATAAAATTCCTCAATTTTTAGGTTATGATTCAGTGACTTGATGTGTATAAAGTCATACAACCCCCAAGACAATAATGATACAGAACTTTTTTTTTTTTAATCACCTCAAGCATTATTATCTAATGCTCCTATAGTCAGTTTCCAATCTCCACTTTCTGATCTGTTTTCTGTCACTATAGTTTTTCCATTTCTAGAGTTTTGAATAAGTGGAATCATATATATATACTATTTTGTGTCTGACTTCTTTCACTTGATGTAATATTGTCTGAAATTCATTCATATTGTCCTGTGACTCAATAGTTAAGTCCTTTATATTGCTGAGTCCGTTGTATGAATCTACCATGGTTTAATCATTTACCAGTTGATAGACATTAGATTGTCTATAGTTTTTAGCTATCATAAGAAAAGATGCTGTATACATTTACGAACAGATCTTTCTGTGGAAATGTGTTTTCATTTTTCTTAGTTACCTAGAATTCTGGATCTCATAGTAACTGTGTGTAACTTTATAAAGAAACTACCAAACTATTCTCCAAAGTGGCTGGACCATGTTCCATTCTAACTAGCAGTGTAGGGTGCTTCCAGTAACTCCAAATCCTGGATAGCCCTTGGTATTTTCAGTCTTTTCAATTTTAGCCATTCTAGTGGGTGTGTCATAGTATCTCACTATTTTACTTTGCACTTTCCAAAGTAATTTTGAACATTTTGTCATGTGTTTATTTGCCACTGATATATCTTCTTTGGCGAGGTATCTGTTCATATCTTTTGCTTTTTCTATTATTGAGTTGTTTGTTTTCTTATTGTAAGATTTCTTTTAAATTCTGGATACAAGTTCTCTATTACATATGTGGTTTGCAGGTGTTTTCTCAGCTGTTTGCCATTGTCATTTTATTAATAGTGTCTTTTGAAAAACAAAAGTTGTATTTTTTTGATGAAGTTCAGTTTACATGTTTATCTTCTAAAGTATATGCTTGTTATGTCCTAAAAAATCTTTGCATAATTCAAGATCATAAAATTTTTCTTTTAATGTTTTTATTCTAGCAGTTTTATTAGTATTACATTTAGATCTAAGATTAATTTAGAGTTAAATTTTTATAGAAGGTGTAAGGTAAGAGTTGAATTTCATTTTTTGGCAAATGGCCATCCAGTTGTTTCAGTATAATTTATTAGAAAGACATTTCTACTTTTAATTGCCTTAGCATCTTCATAAAAAATGAATTGACCACATATATGTGAATCTATTTCTGGACTCTCTGTTCTGTCCCATTGATCTAAATATTTATATTTACTACAATACCACACTATCTTAATTGCTGTGGTCTTTCTAATAAGTCATGAAATAAGGTAGTTTAAGTCTTCCAAATTGGTTCTACTTTTTCAAAAGATCCTTTTACTATTGTAGGTCTTTTCCATTTTCACATATATTATCAGATCTGCTTTTCAGTTTCTACAACAAAGCCTACTGGAGTCTTGATTGAGATTGCATTGAATCAATGGATTAATTTGGGGGGACTTGACACATCTGAACAACACTGAATCTTTTGTTGTGTGGAGATGGTATATCTCCCCATTTACTCAGTTATTTAGGGTGTTTTTTTAAAAATTCAACAGTATTTTATAGTTTTTTATAGTATGGGTAATGCACATATTTTGTTGAGTTAATATTTGTTACAGTAGTTAATATTCTTTGATGCTGTTGTAAATAGCAATTGAATTTGGTATATGGCTTTTATAAACTGACTTTGCTGAACTCACTTATTATTTATAGTAATTTGCATGTTCCTTAGAATTTTCTAAATACGCACTATATAATGTTGTTTACTCCAGTATTCTTCGATGGAGAATCCTGTGGATAGAAGAGCCTGGAGGGCTACAGTCCATAGGGTCACAAAGAGCTGTACATGACTGAAGTGACCGCACAGCACATTAAAGCCATGTTTACTTCTTCCTTGCCATTCTGTATATTTGTTTTTCTTGCCTTATTTCATTGGCTAGGACTTCTAGTACTGAATAGAAGCTGATGAGAGGAAACTTCCTTGCCTTGCTTCTGATAATGGGAAAACATGTATTCTTCCACCACTGAGTATAACTATAGTTTTTTTTGTAGATGCCTTTTAACAAGTTGAGGAAATTCCTTTCTTTCCGAATTTGCTGAAAGTTTTTATCATGAATGGATGTATGAATTTTGTCAAATGATTTCTCTTCATCTATTAAGATTATACTATATGTTTTCTTTTTTATTCTGTTAATATGGTTAACTACATTGAGTTTTTTTGAATCTTAAACTTCTTGCATTGCTAGAATAAACCCTACTTGATCATGGTGTATTTTGCAATACTGCTGTTAACCATCTCTAGTTAGCAGACTCCACAAGTTTAAGGGTACAGTCCCCAATATGAGTGACCTCACTGCAGATGCCAGACATGAGTTCAAGAGTTCCCAGCCACCCAAACTTCTGACCAATTGGCTACAAATTTAGGGGTTCCCACAGTCCCCTCAGGTTCAGTAGTTTACTAGAACTACTCATGAAAGTACTATACTTATGATTTCAAGTTTTATTATAAATAATATGAATCAGGACCAGCCAAATGAAGAAATACATAGGGTGAGGTCTGAGAGAGTCCTGGGCATGAAACTTTTGTGTCCTCTTCCTAGAGAATCAGAATGCTCTACCCTCGTGGCAGATTCATGTATTCCTCAACCAGTAAGCTCATCTGAACCTTGGATTCTAGAGGTTTTTTTCACCACCCACCCCCCATATTATTATGCAGTCACAATTGATTGAATCCTTGATCATGTGATTGAACTCCATCTCTCTGACCCTATTCTCCCTGGAGGTTGGCTGCTATCAGTTGCTTAAAGCCCATATCCTCTAACTACATGATTGATCTTTCTGGCATAACTAGTGCCTGAGAATGGCATTGAAACATGTACACTATCATGTAAGAAATGAATCACTAGTCTAGGTTTGATACAGGATACAGGATGCTTGGGGCTGGTGCACTGGGATGACCCAGAGAGATGATATAGCGAGGGAGGTGGGAGGGAGGCTCAGAATTGGGAACTCATGTACACCCGTGGCTGATTCATGTCAATGTATGGCAAAACCAATACAGTATTGTAAAGTAAAATAAATTAAAATTTAAAAAAAAATGAAAATGAAAAAAGAAGCTAACACTGTAAAGTAACTATACGCCAATAAAATTAATAAAAGCAAAAACAGATTTTCAGACTACACCTCAAAAGAGTTTATATAAGTCTTTAGTGGAGTNCAGGGTTGGGAACTCATGTATACCTGTGGTGGATTCATGTCAATGTATGGCAAAACCAATACAGTATTGTAAAGTAAAAAAAATTTTAAATTAAAAAAAAAAGTCATTTCTTTAGCACAAACTCAGTTGTGGTCCAAGGGCTCTAACTGAGGAAATTCCTATAACAGGAAATTTCAAGGGTTCAGAAGCTCTGTCCTTGGAGTTGAGACAAAGACCAGGCAAGCCTTTTTTGTTGTTGTTGTTGTAAAACTGATAGTTTCTATAAATGTGCTAGTATTTTGTTAAGAATTTTTGTGTCTGTGTTCATAAGGGAATGGTAATCTGTGGTTTTGTTTTTCAGTGTAATTTGTCAGGTTTTGATATCAGGGTAATATAATCCTGAAGATGATTTGGGAGATGTTACCATTTCCTTTATCTTTTGAAATATTTCCTGTAGAATTAGTATGATTTATTCCATAAATGCTTGGTAAAATTTGCCAGTGAATACTTCTGGGCTTGGAGGGTTGTTTTTTATAGGCAGGTTTTTTATTATAAATTCAATTTCTTTAATAGATGCAAGATTATTCATGGTTTCTGTTTCTTCTTGAGTTAGTTTTGATATTTTTTATCTTTCAAGGAATTTGTCCATTTCATCTCAATGTGGAATTTATTGGCATAAAGCTGTTCATAATAGTATCTTATTATCCTTTATTGTGTGTTGGATCTGTAGTGATGTGCTCTCTTTCATCCCTGATAATTGGTTTGTTTGGGGTTTTTTTGTATTGGTAATTTTTGCCTTTTTTCTTCATCAGTCTTTGAAGAGGTTCATCAGTTTTACTGTGTTTTTTTTTTTTTAATCAACTCCTGGCTTTATTGATACTCTCGTTTCCTTTTATTTTGTTAATTCCTGTTCTTGGCTTTCTTATTTATTCCTCTACTTGAGAGTTTTTCACCTCTAGTGCTATTGACATTATAGACCAAATATTTCTGTTTTGAGCATCATTGAATGTTTAGCAGCATCCCTGGCCTCTCCTCACAGAACACAGTAGTATCTCCCTGGTATGATAACCAAAAATATCTCTGTACATGCATGCATGGGAAGTCGCTTCAGTTGTGTCTGACTCTTTACGACCCTATGGACTGTAGCCCACTAGGCTCCTCTGTCCTTAGGATTCTCCAGGCAAGAATACTGGAGTGGATTTCCATGTCTTCCTCCAGGGGATCTTCCCAACCCAGTGATTGAACCTGCATCTCCTGCAACTCCTGCATTGCACACTGATTCTTTACCAGGGAAGCCCAAAAATATCTCCAGACATGACCAGATATCTTCTGGTGGGAAAAACAGCCCCCAGTTGAGATCCGTTGCTCACCTTCTGTAGGCTTAGTTTGGTTCTTTTCAGCATATTCAAAAGCAGAAACATTACTCTGCCAACAAAGGTCCATCTAGTCAAGGCTATGGTTTTTCCAGTAGTCATGTAAGGATGTGAGAGTTGGACTGTGAAGAAAGCTGAGCGCCAAAGAATTGATGCTTTTGAACTGTGGTGTTGGAGAAGACTTTTGAGAGTCCATTGGACTGCAAGGAGATCCAACCAGTCCATTCTAAAGGAGATCAGTCCTGGGTGTTCATTGGAAGGACTGATGCCGAAGCTGAAACTCCAATACTTTGGCCACCTCATGCGAAGTGTTGACTCATTGGAAAAGACCCTGATGCTGGGAGGGACTGGGGGCAGGAGGAGAAGGGGACAACAGAGGATGAGATGGCTGGATGATATCACCGACTCAATGGATGTGAGTCTGAGTGAATTCCAGGAGCTGGTGATGGACAGGGAGGCCTGGCGTGCTGTGATTCATGGGGTCACAAAGAGTCAGACACGACTGAGCGACTGAACCAAACTGAACTGAACTGAAAGGTGGAAGAATTGATTTTGTAGTCCATTCCTGCCTCCTACCCCAAAGGATTTAAAGCTAGAAACATTTTTTTTCTAAACACTGCTTTAGCTGCACTCTGCAGATTTTGAAATGTTGTATTTCTTTATCATCCAACTGAAGATACTTTGTTTTCTTTGTGATTTTTTTTTAACCTGCAGCTTCTTATTTCCTTCCTATATTTCATTGGGTATAATTTGCTCTTCTTTTTGTAGTTTCTTAAGGTTGAAGTTAGACCATTGATTTTTAGCTTTTTTTTTTAATTTATGGAAGAATTTAATGCTAAATATTTAAAAGTACTGTTTTAGATACATCCAACAAATTTGAGTATGTTGTGTTTTCATTATTCAGTTCAGAATATCTTCTAATTTCTCTGTAATTTGTTCTTTGTTGCTTATTTTCTAAGTATTGCTATTTTTCTAGTTATCTTATTGTTACTGATTTCTACTTAGAGAACTTAACTCTGTATGATTTTAGTACTTACAACTGATTTTTACTCAATTTGAATCATGTGTTATTTTTAAAATTTTTTCATCTTTTTTGAAAATGTACATACAGAAAAGTATATAAATCCTAAGTGTATAGCTTGATAAATTCTCACAAAGGTGAAGAAATAAGATATTATAGACTCACAGTCAGCCCTACGCCAGGTAACCACCAATCTTCTTTTGATACCATTAGTTTTGCCAGTTTTTTACTTTATTGGAATGGAGTTAGGCAAGTATGTATTTTTGTGTCTGCCTTTTTCCATTCAGCATTGTGTTGAAATTATGAAAGTCATCCATGTTATTGCATAATAGTTGTTCATTATCAGTGCTCTATAGTATTATATGAATGTCCCACAATTTATTCATCCATTCTGTTAGGTTGGTGCAAAAGTAATTGCAGTTTTGCATTGTTGAAATTTGCCATTTGATATTGGAATACATTAGTAAATAAATGTCATTATATTATGCATCATTTTATTGTGCATTTCTCACTTCTTGTATTTTGCTAATGACATTATTTTATATTTATTTTAGACTATGGAAATTATGTTAGGCAAAAAGCAAATTTGAGTGATTTTCTTATTTGAGTTCAAAATGGGTTGTAAAGTAGAGGAGACAACTCAAAATATCAACAACATGTTTGGCACAGGAACTGCTAACAAACATCAAGTTCAGGGGTGGTTCAAGAAGTTTTGCAAAGGAAAAGAAAGCCTTGAAGATGAGGAGTGCAGTGGCTGGCCATCAAAAGTAGAAATGACCAGTTTAGAGCCATCATTGAAGCTGATCCTCTTACAGCTACATGAGAAGTTGCCAAATAACTCAGCATCCATCATTCTACCATCATTTGGCATTTGAAGCAAATTGGAAAGGTGGAAAAGCTTAATAAGTGGGTGTCTCATTAGCTGACTGCAAACCAAGAAAGTTGTCATTTTTAAATGTTACCGTCTCTTACTCTACACAACAATGAAGCATTTCTCAACCAGATTGTGATGTGCAAAGAAAAGTGGATTTTATATGACAACTACCAAAGACCAACTTGGTGGCTGGACTGAGAAGCAGCTCTAAAGCACTTCCAAAAGCCGAGCTTACGCCAAAAAATGGTCATGGCCGCTGTTTTGTGGTCTGCTGCCAGTCTGATCCACTGCAGCTTTCTGAGTTCCTGTGAAACCGTTACACCTGAGAAGTGTGCTCAGCAAACCGATGAGATGCACTGGAAACTAAAACGCCTCCACCTGGCATTGGTCAACTGAAAGGGCCCGATTCTTCTCCACTACAAGACCTGAGTGCAGGTTGCATAACCAACACTTCAAACACTGAACAAATTGAGCTATGAAGTTTTACTTACCTTACTCACCTGAGCCCTCGCCAGTCAACTACCACTTCTTCAAGTATCTCTACAACTTTTTGCAGGAAAACTGCTTTCATAACCAGAAGGATGCAGAAAATGCTTTCCAAGAGTTTGTCAAATCCTGAGTCATGATTTTGATGCTACAGGAATAAACAAACTTACTTCTCATTGGCAAAAATGTGTTGATGGTATTGGTTGTTGGTATTGGTAATAAAGATGTGTTTGAGCCTAGTTATAATGATTTAAAATTTATGGTCAGAAACCATAATTACATTTGTTCCTGATGTTCAAGCTGGTTTTAGAAAAGGCAGAGGAACCAGAGATTAAATTGCCAACATCCGCTGGATCATGGAAAAAGCAAGAGAGTTCCAGAAAAACATCTATTTCTGCTTTATTGACTATGCCAAAGCCTTTGACTGTGTGGATCACAATAAACTGTGGAAAATGCTGAGAAAGATGGGAATACCAGACCACCTGACCTGCCTCTTGAGAAATCTGTATGCAGGTCAGGAAGCAACAGTTAGAACTGGACATGGAACAACAGATTGGTTCCAAATAGGAAAAGGAGTACGTCAAGGCTGTATATTGTCTCCCTGCTTATTTAACTTATATGCAGAGTACATCATGAGAAACGCTGGGCTGGATGGAAGAAGCACAAGCTGGAATCAAGATTGGTGGGAGAAATATCAGTCACCTCAGATATGCAGATGATACCACCCTTATGTCAGAAAGTGAGGAGGAGCTAAAAAGCCTCTTGATGAAAGTGAAGGAGGAGAGTGAAAAAGCTGGCTTAAAGCTCAACATTCAGAAAACGAAGATCATGGCATCCGGTCCCATCACTTCATGGGAAATAGATGGGGAAACAGTG
>SJYX01016095.1:40222-174986 GCA_006410675.1 Oreotragus oreotragus
GGAGAGTGAAAAAGTTGGCTTAAAGCTCAACATTCAGAAAACGAAGATCATGGCATCTGGTCCCATCACTTCATGGGAAATAGATGGGGAAACAGTGGAAACAGTGTCAGACTTTATTTTGGGGGGCTCCAAAATCACTGCAGATGGTGACTGCAGCCATGAAATTAAAAGATGCTTACTCCTTGGAAGAAAAGTTATGACCAACCTAGATAGCATATTCAAAAGCAGAGACATTACTTTGCCGACTAAGGTCCGTCTACTCAAGGCTATGGTTTTCCCAGTAGTCATGTATGGATATGAGAGTTGGATGGTGAAGAAGGCTGAGCACTGAAGAATTGATGCTTTTAAACTGTGGTGTTGGAGAAGACTCTTGAGAGTCCTGTGGACTGTAAGGAGATTCAACCAGTCCATTCTGAAGGAGATCAACCCTGGGATTTCTTTGGAAGGAATGATGCTAAAGCTGAAACTCCAGTACTTTGGCCACTTCGTGCAAAGAGTTGACTCATTGGAAAAGACTCTGATGCTGGGAGGGATTGGGGGCAGGAGGAGAAGCGGACAACAGAGAATGAGATGGCTGGATGGCATCACTGACTCGATGGACGTGAGTCTGAGTGAACTCAGGAAGTTGGTGATGGACAGGGAGGCCTGGCATGCTGCGATTCATGGGGTTGCAAAGAGTCGGACACAATTGAGCGACTGAACTGAACTGACCTGATAGCCAATTAACAAACAATGTTGTGATAGTTTCAGGTGAACAGCAAAGGAACTCAGCTGTACTATACATGTATCTATTCTCCAACAGACCTCCCTCTCATCCAGGCTGCCACCTGACACTGGCAGAGTTTCATGTGCTGTATAGTAGGTCCTTGTTGCTTATCCATTTAAATATAGCAGTGTGTATATGCCATCCTAAACTCTCTAACGACCCTTTTCCTCCATCCTTCCCCCTGGAAATCATATGTTCAATCTAGAAGCCTGTGAGTCTCTTTCTCTTTTGTAAATATACTCATTTGTATCATTTCTTTTTAGATTCCACATATAAGGGATATTATATGGTATTCAGTCTCTGTCTGACTTATTTCACTCGGCATGACAATCCCAAAGGCATTATTTCATTCTTTTTAAGGGCTAAGCAATATTCCATTGTATATATGTACCACATTTTCTTTATCCATTCCTCTGTCTATGGACATTTAGGTTGCTTCCATGTCTTGGTTATTATAAACAGTGCTGCATTGAACATTGGCATTCATGTACCCATTTAGATCATGCTTTTCTCCAGATGTATGCCCAAGAGTGGGACTGCAGGGTCATAGGGTAGCTCTATCTTTTACAGTAGGACAACTTAGGTCATATCCTTCCTCTCCAAGATTCTTTACTTTTGTGGCCTAGTGGCTATGTCTACTCAGTTTTTCTTTCCTGCTTCAGTGCTCAACCCATAAGCCCCCCACTTCTTCCTTTCCAGATTGCCCCTCTTCCTTTGCAAATTTTATCCTTATTTACTGCAGAGTAATTTAGCATTATGGAAGCAACAGTCTCCAAGCTTGCATACATCCAACCTCAGTCTTAAGTAGTATTTGCTTTGAATAAATCAGCAAATCATATTTTCAAGATCAGCATGTCTTAGATGCTAGCAGATAATTATAAAGAACAACTGAAAAAGTTTCAGCCTGTCATGTGCTCAAATCCACATAAGGAATTTATGACATACACTGAATGAGCATTTAAGCAGTATACATTTCACTGACTATATAAGAAGACACCAATAAATACTTGGTTTAATTGTATGATAATTCAAAATTTAAATTGTGACTTTTAGTTCTTCCTTATAAGGAAATGGATAATGGAGGAGAACTAAAAGTCTTTCAGTTCAGTTCAGTCACTCAATCATGTCCGACTCTGTAACCCCATGAATCGCAGCATGCCAGGCCTCCCTGTCCATCACCAAATCCCAGAGTTCACTCAGACTCTCATCCATCGAGTCAGTGATGCCATCCAGCCATCTCATCCTCGGTCGTCCCCTTCTCCTCCTGCCCCCAATCCCTCCCAGCATCAGAGTCTTTTCTAATGAGTCAACTCTTCACATGAGGTGGCCAAAGTACTGGAGTTTCAGCTTTAGCATCATTCCTTCCAAAGTAATCCCAGGACTGATCTCCTTCAGAATGGACTGGTTGGATCTCCTTGCAGTCCAAGGGACTCTCAAGAGTCTTCTCATTATTGATATTTCTCCCTGCAATCTTGATTCCAGCTTGTGTTTCTTCCAGCCCAGCGTTTCTCATGATGAACTCTGCATGTAAGTTTAATTTAGGATATGGAATTCAAGGAATAAAGGTGCTAGGTTTGGGAGCTCATCCATGAAACTAGTGAAGGTGTCCAAGATGATGGTTCCATCACTGTGGATGGAAAAGAAGATGGTGGACCAAGAGATAACCTGTTCAGTGAGTGACTGTGACAGACAAGAGGATGGGTGGATGGCAAGATTTTGGAGATTATATGGTAGACAGGAGTAATATTATTGAATGCACATTCATGTGCCTGATGCATAGTTAGATCAAACAAACTTAAACGTTAGCATTTGTAGTAGAAAGGCTTATTGCACTGCCGTGGAAGGAAGCAGGTGGCTCGTGTCTCAGAAGCTCTGAAGGGTTTCAGCAAAGCACTCTTAAAAGCCAGATGGGGGAGGGACGTGGTTAGTTGTTGCAAGCTTCTTGTTAGGGGAATTTGTTTTTGTAGCTCTCCAGGTAGGTTCTTTTAAACCTCCAACAAGACCAGTGTTAGTACTATGTTTTACAACTTTTTGTCTCTAAAAGATTCTTAAAGCTCAGATGCTGCTCCTTGGAAGGAAAATGATAACCAACCTAGACACCATATTCAAAAGCAGAGGCATTACTTTGCCAACAAAGGTCCATCTTGTCAAGGCTATGGTTTTTCCAGTAATCATGTATGGATGTGAGAGTTGGACTATAAAGAAAGCTGAGCACCGAAGAACTGATGCTTTGGAGTTGGAGAAGACTCTTGTGAGTCCCTTGGACTGCAAGGAGATCCAACCAGTTCATCTTAAAGGAGATCAGTCCTGGATATTCGTTGGAAGGACTGATGCTGAAGCTGAAACTCCAGTACCTTGGCCAACTGATGTAAAGAACTGACTCATTGGAAAAGACCCTGATGCTGGGAAAGATTGAAGGTGGGAGGAGAAGGGGACGACAGAGGCTGAGATGGTTGGATGGCGTCACTGACACAATAGACATGGGTTTGCGTGGACTCCAGGAGTTTGTGATGGACAGGGAGGACTGCCGTGCTGCTGTCCATGGGGTTACAAAGAGTCAGACATGACTGAGCAGCTGAACTGAAAGCTCAGATCATTAAGAATAGGCTGCCCTGTATATTTCAGGCTATAGGCAACATTCTTTTACAAAAGGTGCACATCCAGCAAGACTAAACACAAGCAATAGAGCCCAAGGGTTAAAGTTAAAGGATCAGATCCAACGCGGAGTCAGATTTACCCTTTCCTATTGCAATAATACCAATCAAATGGCTTCAGAAAAGAAAAACTCTCACTGTCTTTATGTTTGGGGAAATAGAGGTAGTGTTTAGATTATGTCAATATGCAGAATAACAGGAATCAAGTCTTGTTAGATCAACTACACTCCAATATAAAATAAAAATTAAATTAAAAGAAAAGATTTATTAGGAACTACTTCAATAGTCTAGAAAAGAAACCCTGAGGGATTTCATATGTGAGTGAATGGGTTGGAGCACAGGTGTGCTAAGTGCTGTGTGATGGATGCTCCTGTGTAATGTAACCTCTGTGGTGGTGGGAATTGAAAAGGTGTCAGAGCAAGATGAGTTACATTGCAGTAACGAACCCTGAGATCTCCCATCAGAGCACAACACAACTTAAATGCGAAGCTCGTGCAAAGCCCAGTGCTGCCGAAGGGCTTCTCAATAGTGTAAGGTAAAGGAGTTAGAGAAGGCGAGGTTCAGACAAAGAAGGAGACCGGCACTTTACAGGAACCGATCACCTTTAGTGAGGGAGAAGGGGCAGCAGTCAGACTAGTGAGCTGTTGCACTAAGTCAAGAAGAAAGCATGGAATATTTAGAAAACATATATATCAGAGATACATCCTTTTGTGGGGGGTGGGGGTTCCTCATGATTATTTTTTATTAGTTAGCTTTCAACAGCTGGGGCAAGAAATTTCTGAGACTGGCCAGAGACTGGGATCAGCTGGGAGCTGAATGTAATGTCCATTTCTTTCTTACTAGGAGAAAGTTCTTTATTCTATATAGAATGGTGGGGAGACCTGGAGGGGAGTTTTAACTCCAGGCTATTTTGAGCCAGGTAGCTTTCCTTCAAATAGTGTGACTTGCAGCCAGTATCCTCCATTTGTGATGCTGCCATCTCAGTGCAATCTTCCAGGTCAAATCAAAGTGTGAAAAGGTAAAGTGTGTGGGCTTATTAGTTCATAAGAAAAAGAAATAGGGAGAAACAAAAGAACATATCTATAGGATGTGGTTGGCAAAGGAGTAAAGGCGATAGTCGGGAGGAAGACATCTCTGAGAAATCTTTTAGACAATTTTAACTTGAGCTATGTGTGTGTGCATTTATATACATATACTCATCTAAAGTCTCCAATAACTTAAGTCAGAGACCAAAAAAACAAAAAACAAAAAAAAACTAATATTGAGCACTAACAAATAAATCTAAATTTATACCAAATTGATAGATAAAGTTGTAGGGAAAATATTGTGTTAAGTAATCCTTAATAAACCTCTCTCCCACGTGCGTGTGCTCTTTCTCTCTCCCTCCCTCTCTCTCTCCTTCTCTCCCTCCCTCTCTCTCTCCCTCTCTCCCTCCCTCTCTCTCTCCCTCTCTCCCTCCCCCCTGCACTCCTCCACTGTCTTCTCTTCAAGTCTTTGGTTTAGCATGCCCTCACACTTTGAGGATGGATTCTCCTTCTATCTTCTAAATAAAATAGAGCTGTAACATTGATTTGCCTAAGAGCTATAACACAGTTTGTCCAAGACCTGAGAGCTGCGACGCGCCGAGGGCTTTAATGTCCATCGCTCCAAATCTTTGTTGTGACAAGACAAAGAACTGAGGAACATACACTCGCATGACATCTATGGTGCCATGACTCGGATTTAACCTGGCTGAAACAACCTCCATGTGGAAGAGGCCAAGCACAGCAGGAGCCCAACTCAGTGAAGCTCTTGTGCACTAGAAGTGGAAGGCAAAGAAACCCAGCACAAGGGAAGGTCCATTGTGCTGGAAACCGGGACAGCGAAAAACAAACTCAACAGAAAGGTCACGCAGCCCAGTCTCAGATTCCAGAAGACCCCTGGTTAAGGTAAGAGGTCCTCGCTCCTATGGCTGGAGGGACATGCCTAACGAAATCTTAATTCCTTTACAATCTCTCATTTCTTGTTTCCTTGAGCCTCCCGCGAACATATGAGTGACAGGGGACACAACTGAGGGACTCTGGAGAGGCTGCTTCTCAGCATGTCCCAAAGACACTATCTGCTGAGCCCCAGGAGCTGTTACACAAGCTGGTGAGGGTTCTTCTGTTCTTTCTCTTCTCTGCACCAAGGATCAGACCAATGAAATTTCTAAGCACCGGTCAGATATTTAGCAAATTTTCCAGCGGGCTATGAAAGGGATTCCTTGGCACGTTTTTCCCACTGCTTTTTCCTCCTGTCCTTCAGCTCTCTCCTGGGACCCAAGCTTAGCCAAAACTTATGAAACTCAGGCCCCAATGTCTCATTGCAAAAATTCATTGAGAGACAATGAATGATGAGGTGTATTTGTTATGATCCAGACAGAAGCCACTCTTCAGGGTGTGAACCATTGCCAAGGGCAAGGGCTGGGACCACGGAATTAGGCCTGGCTAGGTTTTGTGAGGGGGTGGAATTCATATGCTAATGAGTGGAAGGATCATCCCTACCATTGGGGAACCACCCACTCCTCCCTCTTTTGACCTTGCCTTGGAGCTGTCCTGCCACCACTGAGTGTGTCTGTTGGCTTATAGATTGGGGATTAAGTACTTGAATTTGACTTGTCATCTTGGACCCAATTGATTTTAATTGGTTTACATTATACCCTTGTGCTATGTCATTCTTTTGAAGGTTGTGCTCTGCCCCCTTCCCTCCTGTTTCATGCTCTTTGCCTGAGCCCCATCCAGACCCACAAGGTTGCCTCTACAATCTTCTGGAGAGACAACCAGAAAATAGCTGGCATTGGGAGGGAAATACTCTATAATATTCAACCCCCTAATCCTACCCAGTACTGGTCACACTGGAGCTCTTGGGGACACCCAACTCCAGTCCGGGGGTCCCAGGAGGTCATCATGCCTTGACCTGCCTAGGGATCTGGTCCTCGAAAGGTTGTCACGCCTCAACCTGCTTGGGGATCTGCTAGTCCCAGGGGTCCTAGGAGGTCATCACGCCTTGACCTGCCTAGGGATCTGGTCCTCGAAATGTTGTCATGCCTCAATCTGCTTGGGGATCCGCTAGTTCCAGGGGTCCCAGGAGGTCGTCACGCCTCGACCTTCCCAGGGACGCAATTCTCTGGAGGCCTTCACACTTCGGCCTGCCCAGGGATTCGATATCTAGGAGGCTGTCACGCCTCAGCCTGCCTGGGGATCTGCACCCTGACCCGGGGATGCCTGGCTCTCAGGTCGCAACAGTACTAGGTAGGATGAGCTTACATCATATCTATTCCTGTCCACGGTGGGAAAACTAGCAATGAGTTACAAATCCCTTAATTCTACCCAGCACTGGTCACGTTAGAGACCTTGGGGACGCCCAAACTCCAGTCCAGGGGTCCCAGGAGGTCATCACACCTTGACCTGCCTAGGGGATCTGCCAGTCCCAAGGGTCCTAGGAGGTTGTCATGCCTCAACCTGCCCAGGGACCCAATTCTCAGGAGGCTGTCACGCCTCGGCCTGCCCGGGGATTTGATCTCTAGGAGCCTGTCACGCCTCAGCCTGCCTGGGGATCTGCACCCTGACCTGAGGATGCCTGGCCCTCAGGTTGCAACAGTTCTGGGTAGGATAAGCTTAAAAAAGACTCACCCCTAAGGAAGTTCACCCATGGAAACAGAAGGAAGCCTATTACTTGTGGGACTGTGCCCAGTCTCAGCAATAACACAGGAGCCCAATGAGAACCCCATTGCCTTTCTGGAAAGGCTAAAAGAGGCACTCCAAAAGTTTACCAATCTGGACTTAGACTCTTACGAAGGACAGGTGATTTTAAAGGACAAATTCCTGTCCCAATGTACACCAGATATCAGAATTAAGTTACAACAATCACAACAGCAGGACTTTGCTGCCTCTTTAGATGAGATGATCCAGATAGCCACCAATACCTTTTATAACAGAGAACAGGAGAAGGAGGCCAAGGCCCAGGAGAAGGAGAGAAAGAAAGAAACAAGGCATGCCCAGATGCTGGCCAGCCTCCAGAGAAGCCCTATGGCAAACCCTGAGTCCTTGAAGGACAAGGCATGAGACAAATGCCTGATCTGTAGACAGGCGGGGCATTGGGCCAAAGAGTGTCCAAACCGTGAAAAGTCTCCTAAAACGGCTTGCCACAAATGCCATCAACTGGGACATTGGGCAGCACTCTGCCCTCAGGACCCAGGAGTCTCAAGGTCAAGCACCAAGCCTACCCTCATGATGGTTCAAGAGGACTGAAGCGGCCTGCTCCAGCCAAACCGCCTGTCACAGATAACCAACACGGGGCTGGAGCCAAGGGTGCAAGTGGATGTGGCAGGTAGGTCCAAGAATTTATTGGTTGACACAGGAGCTACCTTCTCTGTCTTGATCTCCTACTCCATAGTCTTCTCCTCTCAAAGCTGTATCATTTGGGGTGCTACAGGAAAAGCAACTACTCAAAGATCCACCCGAGCACTTTTTTGTTGCCGGGATGGATAAATATTTTCCCACTTGTTTCTGGTGGTCCCTGAGTGTCCTACTTCCTTATTGGGAAGAGATATACTCACTAAACTGGGGACCACCCTTGTGATGGGAAGTTTTTCAGCCCCTAGAGCTCTACAGCTCCTGGTTACTACTGAAGAACCCACTACACCTTCAATAGAGAGGGACCAAAAACTATGGGAAGACAAAATTAACCCCCAGGTGTGGGACTAGGGGATTCCTGGACGAGCCCACCAAGCTGAACTGGTTGTCATTGTCTTCCGAGATCCCACTCGGTTTCCTAACCAGAAACAATACCCTCTCAAAAGAGAGGCTCAGGAGGGACTACAGCCTTTAATAAATAAATTCCTTGCTTGTGGGCTATTGGTCCCCACCAGTTCACCATGTAACACCCCAATCCTCTCAGTAAAGACAAAAGATGGAATTTGGCAAATGGTTCAAGATCTCTGGATCATAAATGAAGCTGTAGTTCCCCTCCATCCCACAGTACCCAATCCCTATGTAATCTTGGGAGAAATCGCACCCAGTGCCAAGTGGTTTACAGTCTTGGATCTCAAAGATACATTTTTTTGCATACCACTGGCTAAAGAATCCCAATATCTTTTTGCCTTTGAGTGGGAGGCCCTAGGAGAAAAATGCCAACAAATGACTTGGACAGTATTACCTCAGGGGTTCAGAGATAGCCCCCACCTGTTTGGACAGGCCTTTAGCCGAGATCTCCTAGATCTGGACCTGGGACCTAATGGGAAAATATTACAATATGTAGATGACCTACTAATCTGCTCTCCAGATGAGAAAAGTGCCCAACAACATGCAATTCAGGTTCTAAACTTCTTGGCAGAAAGAAGATATAAGGTCTCCTGTGCTAAGGCACAGATGGTCGAGACAAAGGTCACTTACCTGGGAGTTCAGATTACACAAGGGTCCAGGAGGCTGTCCTCTGATCGGGTACAAGGAATCCTCCAGCTGCCCTTCCCCACGACTCAAAAACAATTGCGAGCTTTCCTAGGACTAACTGGATATTGTAGAATCTGGATACCCAACTATGGTCTAATTGCCCAGCCCTTATATGAAAGCTTAAAGGGACGAGATAATTCAACTCCACTGATGTGAGGAACTCCTCAAAAGAAGGCAGAGGCTACACTAAAATAGGCCTTAACTCAGGCACCTGCCTTGAGGTTGCCAGATCCAGAAAAAGCATTCCAACTTTATGTCCATGAAAGAGAGGGAATAGCCTTGGGAGTGTTAACTCAAAGGTTGGGATCTAAGCCCCAGCCTGTAGCTTACTTATCCAAAAAGTTCGATCCAACTACCCGAGGCTGGTCCCCTGCCTTTGAAATCTTGCAGCTATTGCAATCATGATAGAAGATGCTTTAAAACTCTCCTTTGGGGATAAACTAACTATTTTTACCAGCCACCAAGTAAAACAACTCCTAAATGGGAAAGGTCATTAATGGATGTCTGACCAAAAAATCTTTAGATATCAAGTAATGGTGATGGAAAATCCAGGCCTCACTATATCCACTTGTAAGGTTCTTAACCCAGCCACCCTCCTGCCTACCCCCGAGGGCTCTCTCCCCTTTCACTCTTGTCTAGAAACCTTGGACCACTGGACAAAACACCAAGAGGGATTGTCAGAAGATCCTCTGACAAATCCTGAGGAAATCTGGTACACTGATGGAAGCAGCTTTGTTTTGGATGGAAAAAAGAAGAGACGGGTATGCAGTAGTCTCCAATTTTGAGACCATAGAGGCTAAGCCTCTGCCACCAGCAGTCAAGGTACCAGGACATGACACCTGGATTCACTACTCACAAGTCAAGCCGTGGAAAAAAACAGAAGAGGACACTCAATACACCTGTGAGCCCCTGGGAGATCTCAGATACCTATTCAGGACTACCAATGAGTGCCATTTTAATGAACACCCCCAAAATCTAGTTTCTGGGGATAAGATTTCTCAGGACAGCTCTAAAGAGCCAACACAGCTTGACAGAGATTGTATTCCAAAATAGACAGGAGATAGACCTTCTGATCCTTGAACAAGGAGGGACTTGAGCCATCCTGGCGATTTGAATTTAAAATTGACCAATGCCCCTACTAGTCCTTGTTATGCTACATTGATGATTCTTATGATTATTCCATGTACCGTCAATTGTCTAACCTGTTTTGTCTCTGCCTAGGTCAACAAGCTACAACATGCAGTGCCAGTTCAACAAAGATATAAAACTACAGCTGATCACGAAAAATATCACATACCCTTAGATAGACAGTGCTATAAGGACTCTGAGGCTTGAGACTAGCAAGAGGGGAAGGCCCAATACCCCTCGCTGCCACAGTTCAGCAGGAAGTAGCCAGAAAGACCTCGACGCACCTATTCCCAAAGAATCGGGCCTCCCATCTCTTGAGCGGGGAATGTTAGGTAGGTAGAATAGGGAAAATTGAGGTGGCTAAAAGACAAGGAAGGGAAAAGCCCGCGAAAATAGAACAAAAGAAGGTCTGAGGACCAGAGTGAAGACTTCAGGTAGAACAAACAGCACTCCTGGCTAAGCCCAATTTGCACAGGGCAGGCCCAGGTGGAGGAAAACATATAAAAGGAGGAGCCAGGGCACTCTCTTGCTCTCTTCCTCTCCCACGTGCGTGCGCTCTTTCTCTCTCTCTCTCCCTCTCTCCCTCCCGCATGTATTCCTTCACGCTCTTCTCTTCAAGTCTTTGGGTTGGCATGCCCTCACACTTTGAGGATGGATTCTCCTGCTATCTTCTAAATAAAATAGAGCTGTAACACTGAAAAATTTAAAAAGTAATCCTTAATAAGATCCTCTGATTAAATGTATTTATTAGGGTGTATTTACAGGCAATGAGAGCTGAAAATAAATTTGAAGCTCAGTTGGTAGTTTTACTATTAACAATGATGTTGGTGTTGTAATTTAAATTTTAACCAACGTTTTAATCTAACATTTGAAATAAAACAAAGAAAATAAGGAAAAACTTTGTAATATTAAATTTTAATTGGAAATACCAATATGAGTTCATGTTTAAAGAAAGTGTTCTTAGTTCTGTCCATTGAAAGGGTAGAAGCAACGACACCTCAGGAGCAATGAAAATGCACAGTACCTAGATTTTCCACGTAAAATAACTAGTTCTCTTTTGAGAAGTGCTGAGTCATGGTTGGGCCAGAAAAAGAATAAAACCAGTCTGAGATACTGTGTTGAGCTGGAAATCAAGGTAGGACACAAAGACTCCCACAGTGTTATCAGAATAACATGGGCACGGGTTTGAAAGGACTCACACTGCAGAGTTTAGGTCACTTTGAGCAACAAAGAGAATAAGGAATGTAATTGACAGTCACACCTTATGGCTGGCAAATAATATTTTTCATTACAGCCATGTGTGTGCATGCATGTGTGTGTCTGTGAGCGCTTCCATAAGCTCTAGACTCTTCTTACAATGTGGCTGAAAGTCCTACTGAGAAGGGTCTCTGATTCTTCTTTGAATGCAGATCCGTGATTGTGACTATGTGGCTTCTGAGGCTAGGTTATATAAAGTGTCTGCCTGCTTTTCTCTTTCTCTCCTAATGCTTGTGCTTGATGCTGTCAAGCAGGACAGCAACAAGCAGTTGCCTGAAGAAGTATCTTCTTTCCCTGTCTAAGAACTGAGCTTGAGTAGCCTGGATGAAAACCAGGAGTCCTAGATGCTAGACCACCAGGGTCTAATGGCGAGAAACAAAGTTGCCCTGGCCCTTGCCCCTGTTGTAACAAGAATGTTCCAAGGAGGCAAAAACTGCAAAAACAGACCAAGTTTATTATTAGAGACACAGCACAACACTGAGAAACAGTTTATTTATTTAAGACAGAAGGGAGGAGAAATACACACCTGGAGACTACTGTGGGCCTCTCTGGAAGAGGAATGCACCAGAGAGGTGATTTAATTCACTTACATAGGGCCCTTCTTCTGGGTCTTTGCTCTCCTCTTACCAATTATCTCACTATTTTTCTCACTTCTAACCTTCCTTAGGACCCTCCCAATCTGTGTGTGCATCTTCTTGCCAAGATGGATCCCAGAGCAGAGGGTAAAGGGAGTATGACCACAGACATTATGAGATGATGCCCCTCCTTTTTTGACCCCTGAGGAGCCTTCCGGCACATCTGCATTTGGGGAAGTTTCCTTGACCTCAGGAGTAATAGATGTGGTTGTTTTACCTCTTTACTCCAGCAGAGCTCAGATCTTGCCATTAACTTTGTTTAGTGAAAATAAAACACCAATTTACTCTAGCTTGACAAACTCCAGCAGCTCAACCTAGGGGCCTATCTATCTCCTACCTCAATATCATCCTGTGAGGAAACCAAAACCTGCCCATGCAGAGGGATCATATGAAGAGGATCTTGCTGAGAGGAGCTAAGGCCCCCAGCTAAGAGCCAGTATCAACAATCAGACATGTGACTGATGACCCAAACCTTTGAATGAGACGAGCCATCCTTGTGTTCAGATGCCCTGCTCTGTTCAAATTCCTGACCCACACAGTCAGTGAGCACAGTAAATGGTTGTTCCATGATACTATATTTTTGATAAATTTTATTCTTTCCTATTTTTAAAAAATTATGGTTGAACACATATAATATAAAACTTACTATCTTAACTATCTTAAAGTGTACTTCGTAAACTCTGTTCCCATTAAATGAAAACTCCCCATTTCTCACTGCCCCAGCTCCTGCAGATGTCCACCATTCTACCTTCTGCCTCTATCAATGTGACGACTGCTTGAGGTGCCTCATACAAGTGGAATCATACACTATTTGTCCTTTTGTGATTGACTTGCATCACTTGGCATAATGTCCTCAAGCTCCATCCATGTTGTAGCATGTGTCAGAATGTCCTTTCTTTCTAAGGCTGCATAATATTCTATTGCATAGATAGACATGGATATAGATATAGTTTATGCATTGAGATAATAAGACAGCCATAACAACTAAAAAAAACATTAAATAAATACAAATTCATTAATTCAGAAATGATATTCCAAAAAAAAAAAAGAAAAAAAGAAAGCTTTTCTTTATAGATTACCTAATAAATGCAGAAAGAATAACAGAATGTAAAAATCATAATTTTGCAAATCCAAATATAATGATTAGTTCTGGTAAGAATTATTGATGCACGCTAAAATTGTTATGTGAATTTGGACACATATGGACAGCAGTGTATTTAATGGTGACAAAGTATTATCCCTTCAGATTTTTACAAATTCTGAGTAAGAGAATGTACTGTTAACATTGGGGGATCAACAAGCCACCACCTTAACCAAATGATCAAAGTCAGTATTAGCTATAGTGGGTACATCCAGACTAATTGCCATGAGAGTAGTGTGGATTTGGGAAAGTGTCAGATGAGTGTTCACTGGGGCCAGAGGAGGGATTTTCAGCATAAGTTACTTGAATTTGTGGCAGGGTTCCATGACCAGGAGGCAGAGGGGAGACTGTCCCTATAAAACTCAGAGGAAAGGAGCCTTTGCTGAGCCAGGCTCAGTGGGGCCAGGGCTTTTACAAATAATATTTCATATAAGCCTTGTTGCAGTGTACTCAACTAGGCAGGTATTAGAATACCTCCCATTTCTAGATGAAAATAATCTCAGAGGTACTCAATATCATGTTCAGGGCTTGGCAGGCAATGGATTTTCTATCCATTAGCACTCTCTATTGTGTCATGTTACTGTAGGCCACGGGAAACTGAAAACCTAGGACATGGATTTGTGTTGGGCACAGTGATAAGAACCCACACAGACCTGGGTCTGTGTGGGTTCTTCATTTGAAAATAAAAAGTATACTTTCATCTCACGGTCATTCTGAAAATAACTCAGTGCTTAGGAAGACTTGGCCTTGTTCCCAGCATAACTTAACGTTCAATACGTAACAGTTGCTACCATTACGTAGTTAGAGATTCTGGTAATGATGGCAGGAGGAATTATGAATAGGGTTCACTATTCCTTGGTTCCTTATTTATCATTTCAAAGCTAAGACTTTTTCCATAATCAACTCAGGATTGAGAAAGTGGGAATGAAACCACTCTGTCAAGTCTCATGTCTCACAGTCCTTTAGGTACAGGGTTTGATGTTAACAAAACTTGTAGAGCTGCCTGATTTCATCATGGAATTGTATGTATGACAGGCAGGGAACCTGTAGGCTGCCTTGCCACTTTCTGAGCCTCCTGGGAGCTTCTTGGACAGTCATTGCCATGTCAGTTGTCAGTAGGCAACATTTGAGCTGGTTGAGGTGAACATGGTAAAAAGTCCCTGGGGCCTTCTCTCCATCACACTCACTTTCCCACAATCCTCTCCTCCATTTACATTCTTCCTTACATTATTCCCATCCAGGCTGCCCATTTTTTACTCCTTTGACACATCTTATGCTATTACCTTGCTGAAACTATTTTTACTTCCATTTCCTCATTCAAAAATTGCCCCCAAACTCTAGCCCCACCAGACCGATAAATCTGATTGTACAGCCATGTTAGAGTTACATTTGATTTCATTTTAAGCCTGCTTGGAAAATAAAAGGGGACCAAATGAAAGATGTAGTCCTGTCATTGCTTCATTTGGAAAAATAAATAAAGACAGTTTTTAATTTGCAGAGGTGGATCATCAAGAAAAAAATATAAGTGGCATCTTAATTCAACATTGGTAGTATTGATAGGCAGCTAAAAAATGAATTTGGCACTTCAGATTTGTATTAATAAAATCAATAGCTCTTCACATAAGCATATTTTTAGCTTGCGATTCATTCAACCTAATAATACTTTCCCCCTTTTACTTTCAATACTTTATTTTAGTCTTCCTGTGCTTGCTGTCATTAAAGTACTTTAGTTACTATGGCAATGACAGAATGAGAGATGTGAAAGGCATACAGTAGTACCCGCAGCCAGAAATGAGACAAGTTTATATGCCAGGTGAACTCTGGCACATGTGATAAGAAATAACTGAGGAAGTGCTTTTCATAAATTCCTTTTGTATATGATGTGGATATTCCACTTATTTGATGACTGTATTTATTTAAATCAGACCATTATTATTTGGCACTCACTGCATGAAGAGGTATCTGAAATTTTCTCTTTTCTCCTGAAAACTCCCTTTGATGCAGTATTTTCATCATAACCCTCCCCATTATTTTTTCTGATGAGTCTGAGAGATTATGTTGTTCACTTAGTCAAATGCCAAATACTTGTAGGTCAGAGATTTTCACATGAAGCTTACCATCCAGAAAATGTTAGCTCTATAGTTGTAGTGGTTGTGCTTAACAGGTTAATGGTGGATTCTGAAAAAACAATTCACTATAGGGAATAGTGAAGCAGGGAGAGTTAAATGAGTAGCAAGGTGAGATATTTCTTCTCTGTTAGGAAAATTCAGCCACCTACTCCACTGCTTGCCACTCGGGGGAAGGACTGACTCAGAGGATGGGCGAAACATGATCTTTCAATTTACATACTACTCCCAGTCTCATCTCCACATCTGCCATGATGTATAATGCACCCAGTGACCAACCTCATCTCTGAGGGGGGGATGTGTCTTTCCACACAGTCGAGTCACACTGTTTCCCATCAGTACACTCAGATTGAGTCCTGTACACCTCAGTGAGCTCCTGGAAGCTCAGAACTGTGGATTCTTTCAATTGTGTTCAATTTCTCCCAGGTTGGACTTCATTCTTATATCTGCTCACATTCATATAGCTTTTCCTATCTCATGGATATATTTCCCCATCTGAATGTGTTTCAGACATAGGAACACCCATTGTTGTATATACACCTTTGACAGGAACTGATAGTACTTTTTAGAGAAGGCACTTATGTGTGTAGGACCATTTAAAATTGGTTATCTGTGAATGCCAGAGGAAGAAATGAGAGAGACGATGCTTTGAAGGACTAAAGGTACCAAATTTCTAAATAGCATAAGGATAATTTCAGGAGTAAATGAATAATCAGAAAGAATTCTAGGCACAAAAAGTGAATGAAACAAATTTTATTACAAAGCAGGTAGACAAAATGCAGATTAAGAGAAACTGATATAGAGACTTTGACACTTAAAAGTCTCCAACAGTAATAAAAAATTAGAATAGATTAGTTCAGTTCAGTTCACTTCAGTCACTCAGTCGTGTCTGACTCTTTGCACCCCCATGGACTGCAGCACGCCAGACTTCCCTGTCCATCACCAACTCCCAGAGCTTGCTCAAACTCATGTCCATCGCTTCAGTGATGCCATCCAACCATCTCATCCTCTGTCATCCCCTTCTCCTTCCACCTTCAATCTTTCCCAGTATGAGTGTCTTTTCCAATGAGTCAGTTCTTCACATCAGGTGGCCAAAGTATTGGAGTTTCAGCTTCAGCATCAGTCCTTCCAATAAATATCCAGGACTGATCTCCTGTTGGATGAACTGGTTGGATCTCCTTGCAGTCCAAGGGACTCACAAGATTTCTCCAACACCACAGTTCAGAAGCATCAAGTTTTTAGCGCTCAGCTTTCTTTACAGTCCAACTCTCACATCCATACATGACTATGGGAAAAACCATAGCTTTGACTAGACCAACCTTTGTTGGCAAATGATGTCTCTGCTTTCTAATATGCTGTCTAGGTTGGTCATAGCTTTTCTCCCAAGGCACAAATGTCATGTAATTTCATGGCTGATGTCCACCTCTGCAGTGATTTTGGAGCCCAGGAAAATAAAGTCTTCCACTGTTTCCATTGTTTCCCTATCTATTTGCCATGACGTGATGGGAACAGAGGCCATGATCTTAGTTTTCTGAATGTTATGTTTTAAGCCTACTTTTTACTCTTCTCTTTTGCTTTCATCAAGAGTTCTTCTTCACTTTCTGCCATTAGGGTGGTGTCATCTGTGTATTTGAGGTTATTGATATTTCTCCTGGCAATCTTGATTCCAGCTTGTGTTTCACTAGCCTGGCTTTTCACATGATGTACTCTGCATATAAGTTAAATAAGCAAAGTGACAGTATACAGCCTTGTCATACTTTCCTGACGCACAACAATTGTGTTTTCTTTTCTATGTTCGGTTCTAACTGTTGCTTCTTGATCTGCATACAGATTTCTCTGGAGGCAGGTAAGGTGGTCTGGTATTCCCATCTCTTTATGAAATTTTCACAGTTTGTTGTGATCCATACAGTCAAAGGCTTTGGCATAGTCAATAAAGTAGAATTACATGTTTTTCTGGACCTCTCTTGCTTTTTCGACGATCCAGTGGATGTTGGCAATTTGATCTCTGGTTTCTCTGGCTTTTCTAAATCGAGTTTGAACATCTGGAAGTTAGAAGAGATGGAAAAATGTTAAATGAAATTTTAAAGGATAAAATAGGAGAAGAATGAGCCAGGGATATGTTTAGAGGAGAAAAATTCAACAGTCAACAAGGCAGGTGGAGTGTGGCTGTTTGAAACCAAGGACATAGAATTTTTGTCTGAAAATATACTTTCTATTGTCTTAATATCCCTTCTAATATGTAGACCTTGTGCCTCAGTCTCTGAAAACATGATATTCGTCCTTGGATTTAAATGGGATTTTTATTTTATTGCATTTATTGTTATCTGATTTTGTTTACTCATTTCTATTTAAAATCTGTGTTCACGAACATCAAAATAGCTTGGTTAGATGCTTGATGAGTTCCTTTCCAACCCTGAGCTCTCTTTGAATTTCAAGTATTATAGATTATGGTTTATTTTACCATAGTGTGATCTTTCATTAGATATTCCATTCCAACAACAGATGGGTGGCAAATGATATCTGGTTTCCAGCTGTTTTCTTAACCATCCTAATAGCCAGATGTGGTTGGGGATACTTCATCCCTATTGGTCTATAAAAGATGCATGATGTTTATTTGTCTGAGCCAGCAGTCCTTCTAATATGAACTTTAATGGTAGAGACAAAATAGTCTCAAATTTGATACAGGTTTTCCTAAAAGCAAAGATCCTGCTAATGAAAAACTCCATTCTAGTTGCCTTTGAATACTGTAATGATGACTTCTAGTTGTTTAAATTGAATCTTACACATGCTTTGGCTTCACTTGGTGACCAGTTGAATGCATGAGACATCGTTCACACGCACAGCACCTTCGATCTGTGAAGGATACCATTTTACTGATGGAGTTACTTTCCAGATTGTTCAAGGGACATGCTCAATGCTATTTCTGACAATTTTCTAAGAGATCCTTATGTACTTCAGTCATGTGTGGAAGCAGTCTGCTATGGTGGAAGAGCTTTGGAATTAAAATCAGATTCAAGGGTCATTTTCTATTACTAGACACTTCACCTGAGGCAAACCAGTTCTTTCCTGAGCTTTCACATCCTCCTGTAAATGGCACATGATAATTCTTGTCCTGCCAACCTCACAAATATTGTTAGAATAAATGCATACTTTCTGTGGATCTGTTTATATGTATTTTATATAAGCATTCATTCTCTTCCTTCCTCACTTTTTTTTTCCAGTGATTCTGTTTTTTGCTCTCTGTTGTGTTCCTTCAATAACCCTTTATATATCTCAGTTCCTCTAGAAAATCTATAATGAAATTACCTAGAAGGAAATGTATGGACTACAAATATGTTATTATGTAATAAAAAAGTTGACCCCATAGTCAAATGCATCTGATAAATTCTGAGTAAAGAAAGTTGGGGAAAGATTTGACTGAGAGCTTCCTGTGTCTCTGGTCTTCTAGTGCATTGTACATCTCCAAGACGTGGACATCAGATGTGTGTAGAATTCTGCCAAATGCTCTTGAACTTATTTGGTTATAAAAGCCACTTCTCCCCTGAGGTCACCTCCCAGGCACCGACATCTAAGGAGCCCTCTTTGGGAAATACAGCTCTGTTGTGTCTCGGTGTGCACTATGGTACATGAAGGGGCAATGCTGTGACTGAGCAGGACCCCATGTGGGCTTCTCAAACAAATTCCTTTTGCACACATCCTCCACCTACCTCTTGTCTATAGAAAAACTTTAGCCTCCTGGGTCTTCCTTAGGTTCCAAAGAGCAAACTTAATCAGAGAGGTGAGAAAATTCAGAGAGAAAGGAAAACAGCCAAGCAAACAAGATAAAATAATACTTAAGCCGTTAAACAAACTCAAAGACCTTTAGTTCCTCCTCAGTGTCTATAGGTAATATTATGAGCCATATTCTTTGCACTGTTTTGTAGACATTGAACCCCCCACCAAGTGGAAGAATTTAACTGCTTGCTGCCCACAAGCACATAGACCCCAAGCCAGTTGGAACAGAAGGTTGATGATGTTGACTCCTGATTACCTCACCACCAGTCAGAAGAATTTCACTAACTGACCACACACCTCATATCCTGTCTCTTATACACATCTAGATGTGTATAAGAGACAGGCTTGAGGTGCCTCATACAAGTGGAATCATACACTATTTGTCCTTTTGTGATTGACTTGCATCACTTGGCATAATGTCCTCAAGCTCCATCCATGTTGTAGCATGTGTCAGAATGTCCTTTCTTTCTAAGGCTGCATAATATTCTATTGCATAGATAGACATGGATATAGATATAGTTTATGCATTGAGATAATAAGACAGCCATAACAACTAAAAAAAACATTAAATAAATACAAATTCATTAATTCAGAAATGATATTCCAAAAAAAAAAAAGAAAAAAAGAAAGCTTTTCTTTATAGATTACCTAATAAATGCAGAAAGAATAACAGAATGTAAAAATCATAATTTTGCAAATCCAAATATAATGATTAGTTCTGGTAAGAATTATTGATGCACGCTAAAATTGTTATGTGAATTTGGACACATATGGACAGCAGTGTATTTAATGGTGACAAAGTATTATCCCTTCAGATTTTTACAAATTCTGAGTAAGAGAATGTACTGTTAACATTGGGGGATCAACAAGCCACCACCTTAACCAAATGATCAAAGTCAGTATTAGCTATAGTGGGTACATCCAGACTAATTGCCATGAGAGTAGTGTGGATTTGGGAAAGTGTCAGATGAGTGTTCACTGGGGCCAGAGGAGGGATTTTCAGCATAAGTTACTTGAATTTGTGGCAGGGTTCCATGACCAGGAGGCAGAGGGGAGACTGTCCCTATAAAACTCAGAGGAAAGGAGCCTTTGCTGAGCCAGGCTCAGTGGGGCCAGGGCTTTTACAAATAATATTTCATATAAGCCTTGTTGCAGTGTACTCAACTAGGCAGGTATTAGAATACCTCCCATTTCTAGATGAAAATAATCTCAGAGGTACTCAATATCATGTTCAGGGCTTGGCAGGCAATGGATTTTCTATCCATTAGCACTCTCTATTGTGTCATGTTACTGTAGGCCACGGGAAACTGAAAACCTAGGACATGGATTTGTGTTGGGCACAGTGATAAGAACCCACACAGACCTGGGTCTGTGTGGGTTCTTCATTTGAAAATAAAAAGTATACTTTCATCTCACGGTCATTCTGAAAATAACTCAGTGCTTAGGAAGACTTGGCCTTGTTCCCAGCATAACTTAACGTTCAATACGTAACAGTTGCTACCATTACGTAGTTAGAGATTCTGGTAATGATGGCAGGAGGAATTATGAATAGGGTTCACTATTCCTTGGTTCCTTATTTATCATTTCAAAGCTAAGACTTTTTCCATAATCAACTCAGGATTGAGAAAGTGGGAATGAAACCACTCTGTCAAGTCTCATGTCTCACAGTCCTTTAGGTACAGGGTTTGATGTTAACAAAACTTGTAGAGCTGCCTGATTTCATCATGGAATTGTATGTATGACAGGCAGGGAACCTGTAGGCTGCCTTGCCACTTTCTGAGCCTCCTGGGAGCTTCTTGGACAGTCATTGCCATGTCAGTTGTCAGTAGGCAACATTTGAGCTGGTTGAGGTGAACATGGTAAAAAGTCCCTGGGGCCTTCTCTCCATCACACTCACTTTCCCACAATCCTCTCCTCCATTTACATTCTTCCTTACATTATTCCCATCCAGGCTGCCCATTTTTTACTCCTTTGACACATCTTATGCTATTACCTTGCTGAAACTATTTTTACTTCCATTTCCTCATTCAAAAATTGCCCCCAAACTCTAGCCCCACCAGACCGATAAATCTGATTGTACAGCCATGTTAGAGTTACATTTGATTTCATTTTAAGCCTGCTTGGAAAATAAAAGGGGACCAAATGAAAGATGTAGTCCTGTCATTGCTTCATTTGGAAAAATAAATAAAGACAGTTTTTAATTTGCAGAGGTGGATCATCAAGAAAAAAATATAAGTGGCATCTTAATTCAACATTGGTAGTATTGATAGGCAGCTAAAAAATGAATTTGGCACTTCAGATTTGTATTAATAAAATCAATAGCTCTTCACATAAGCATATTTTTAGCTTGCGATTCATTCAACCTAATAATACTTTCCCCCTTTTACTTTCAATACTTTATTTTAGTCTTCCTGTGCTTGCTGTCATTAAAGTACTTTAGTTACTATGGCAATGACAGAATGAGAGATGTGAAAGGCATACAGTAGTACCCGCAGCCAGAAATGAGACAAGTTTATATGCCAGGTGAACTCTGGCACATGTGATAAGAAATAACTGAGGAAGTGCTTTTCATAAATTCCTTTTGTATATGATGTGGATATTCCACTTATTTGATGACTGTATTTATTTAAATCAGACCATTATTATTTGGCACTCACTGCATGAAGAGGTATCTGAAATTTTCTCTTTTCTCCTGAAAACTCCCTTTGATGCAGTATTTTCATCATAACCCTCCCCATTATTTTTTCTGATGAGTCTGAGAGATTATGTTGTTCACTTAGTCAAATGCCAAATACTTGTAGGTCAGAGATTTTCACATGAAGCTTACCATCCAGAAAATGTTAGCTCTATAGTTGTAGTGGTTGTGCTTAACAGGTTAATGGTGGATTCTGAAAAAACAATTCACTATAGGGAATAGTGAAGCAGGGAGAGTTAAATGAGTAGCAAGGTGAGATATTTCTTCTCTGTTAGGAAAATTCAGCCACCTACTCCACTGCTTGCCACTCGGGGGAAGGACTGACTCAGAGGATGGGCGAAACATGATCTTTCAATTTACATACTACTCCCAGTCTCATCTCCACATCTGCCATGATGTATAATGCACCCAGTGACCAACCTCATCTCTGAGGGGGGGATGTGTCTTTCCACACAGTCGAGTCACACTGTTTCCCATCAGTACACTCAGATTGAGTCCTGTACACCTCAGTGAGCTCCTGGAAGCTCAGAACTGTGGATTCTTTCAATTGTGTTCAATTTCTCCCAGGTTGGACTTCATTCTTATATCTGCTCACATTCATATAGCTTTTCCTATCTCATGGATATATTTCCCCATCTGAATGTGTTTCAGACATAGGAACACCCATTGTTGTATATACACCTTTGACAGGAACTGATAGTACTTTTTAGAGAAGGCACTTATGTGTGTAGGACCATTTAAAATTGGTTATCTGTGAATGCCAGAGGAAGAAATGAGAGAGACGATGCTTTGAAGGACTAAAGGTACCAAATTTCTAAATAGCATAAGGATAATTTCAGGAGTAAATGAATAATCAGAAAGAATTCTAGGCACAAAAAGTGAATGAAACAAATTTTATTACAAAGCAGGTAGACAAAATGCAGATTAAGAGAAACTGATATAGAGACTTTGACACTTAAAAGTCTCCAACAGTAATAAAAAATTAGAATAGATTAGTTCAGTTCAGTTCACTTCAGTCACTCAGTCGTGTCTGACTCTTTGCACCCCCATGGACTGCAGCACGCCAGACTTCCCTGTCCATCACCAACTCCCAGAGCTTGCTCAAACTCATGTCCATCGCTTCAGTGATGCCATCCAACCATCTCATCCTCTGTCATCCCCTTCTCCTTCCACCTTCAATCTTTCCCAGTATGAGTGTCTTTTCCAATGAGTCAGTTCTTCACATCAGGTGGCCAAAGTATTGGAGTTTCAGCTTCAGCATCAGTCCTTCCAATAAATATCCAGGACTGATCTCCTGTTGGATGAACTGGTTGGATCTCCTTGCAGTCCAAGGGACTCACAAGATTTCTCCAACACCACAGTTCAGAAGCATCAAGTTTTTAGCGCTCAGCTTTCTTTACAGTCCAACTCTCACATCCATACATGACTATGGGAAAAACCATAGCTTTGACTAGACCAACCTTTGTTGGCAAATGATGTCTCTGCTTTCTAATATGCTGTCTAGGTTGGTCATAGCTTTTCTCCCAAGGCACAAATGTCATGTAATTTCATGGCTGATGTCCACCTCTGCAGTGATTTTGGAGCCCAGGAAAATAAAGTCTTCCACTGTTTCCATTGTTTCCCTATCTATTTGCCATGACGTGATGGGAACAGAGGCCATGATCTTAGTTTTCTGAATGTTATGTTTTAAGCCTACTTTTTACTCTTCTCTTTTGCTTTCATCAAGAGTTCTTCTTCACTTTCTGCCATTAGGGTGGTGTCATCTGTGTATTTGAGGTTATTGATATTTCTCCTGGCAATCTTGATTCCAGCTTGTGTTTCACTAGCCTGGCTTTTCACATGATGTACTCTGCATATAAGTTAAATAAGCAAAGTGACAGTATACAGCCTTGTCATACTTTCCTGACGCACAACAATTGTGTTTTCTTTTCTATGTTCGGTTCTAACTGTTGCTTCTTGATCTGCATACAGATTTCTCTGGAGGCAGGTAAGGTGGTCTGGTATTCCCATCTCTTTATGAAATTTTCACAGTTTGTTGTGATCCATACAGTCAAAGGCTTTGGCATAGTCAATAAAGTAGAATTACATGTTTTTCTGGACCTCTCTTGCTTTTTCGACGATCCAGTGGATGTTGGCAATTTGATCTCTGGTTTCTCTGGCTTTTCTAAATCGAGTTTGAACATCTGGAAGTTAGAAGAGATGGAAAAATGTTAAATGAAATTTTAAAGGATAAAATAGGAGAAGAATGAGCCAGGGATATGTTTAGAGGAGAAAAATTCAACAGTCAACAAGGCAGGTGGAGTGTGGCTGTTTGAAACCAAGGACATAGAATTTTTGTCTGAAAATATACTTTCTATTGTCTTAATATCCCTTCTAATATGTAGACCTTGTGCCTCAGTCTCTGAAAACATGATATTCGTCCTTGGATTTAAATGGGATTTTTATTTTATTGCATTTATTGTTATCTGATTTTGTTTACTCATTTCTATTTAAAATCTGTGTTCACGAACATCAAAATAGCTTGGTTAGATGCTTGATGAGTTCCTTTCCAACCCTGAGCTCTCTTTGAATTTCAAGTATTATAGATTATGGTTTATTTTACCATAGTGTGATCTTTCATTAGATATTCCATTCCAACAACAGATGGGTGGCAAATGATATCTGGTTTCCAGCTGTTTTCTTAACCATCCTAATAGCCAGATGTGGTTGGGGATACTTCATCCCTATTGGTCTATAAAAGATGCATGATGTTTATTTGTCTGAGCCAGCAGTCCTTCTAATATGAACTTTAATGGTAGAGACAAAATAGTCTCAAATTTGATACAGGTTTTCCTAAAAGCAAAGATCCTGCTAATGAAAAACTCCATTCTAGTTGCCTTTGAATACTGTAATGATGACTTCTAGTTGTTTAAATTGAATCTTACACATGCTTTGGCTTCACTTGGTGACCAGTTGAATGCATGAGACATCGTTCACACGCACAGCACCTTCGATCTGTGAAGGATACCATTTTACTGATGGAGTTACTTTCCAGATTGTTCAAGGGACATGCTCAATGCTATTTCTGACAATTTTCTAAGAGATCCTTATGTACTTCAGTCATGTGTGGAAGCAGTCTGCTATGGTGGAAGAGCTTTGGAATTAAAATCAGATTCAAGGGTCATTTTCTATTACTAGACACTTCACCTGAGGCAAACCAGTTCTTTCCTGAGCTTTCACATCCTCCTGTAAATGGCACATGATAATTCTTGTCCTGCCAACCTCACAAATATTGTTAGAATAAATGCATACTTTCTGTGGATCTGTTTATATGTATTTTATATAAGCATTCATTCTCTTCCTTCCTCACTTTTTTTTTCCAGTGATTCTGTTTTTTGCTCTCTGTTGTGTTCCTTCAATAACCCTTTATATATCTCAGTTCCTCTAGAAAATCTATAATGAAATTACCTAGAAGGAAATGTATGGACTACAAATATGTTATTATGTAATAAAAAAGTTGACCCCATAGTCAAATGCATCTGATAAATTCTGAGTAAAGAAAGTTGGGGAAAGATTTGACTGAGAGCTTCCTGTGTCTCTGGTCTTCTAGTGCATTGTACATCTCCAAGAGGTGGACATCAGATGTGTGTAGAATTCTGCCAAATGCTCTTGAACTTATTTGGTTATAAAAGCCACTTCTCCCCTGAGGTCACCTCCCAGGCACCGACATCTAAGGAGCCCTCTTTGGGAAATACAGCTCTGTTGTGTCTCGGTGTGCACTATGGTACATGAAGGGGCAATGCTGTGACTGAGCAGGACCCCATGTGGGCTTCTCAAACAAATTCCTTTTGCACACATCCTCCACCTACCTCTTGTCTATAGAAAAACTTTAGCCTCCTGGGTCTTCCTTAGGTTCCAAAGAGCAAACTTAATCAGAGAGGTGAGAAAATTCAGAGAGAAAGGAAAACAGCCAAGCAAACAAGATAAAATAATACTTAAGCCGTTAAACAAACTCAAAGACCTTTAGTTCCTCCTCAGTGTCTATAGGTAATATTATGAGCCATATTCTTTGCACTGTTTTGTAGACATTGAACCCCCCACCAAGTGGAAGAATTTAACTGCTTGCTGCCCACAAGCACATAGACCCCAAGCCAGTTGGAACAGAAGGTTGATGATGTTGACTCCTGATTACCTCACCACCAGTCAGAAGAATTTCACTAACTGACCACACACCTCATATCAGCATCCAAAATCATATTAATAAGGCAGATGATCAGAATTCGCATTTCCTGATATTATATATAAAACTTGAAAACCAGCTGCTCTAAATCTAAAGAGAATTATTATGGGCATGGTGGCTACAGAATGACCAAAACTCTGACTTGCATCTTTTCAAACATGTCTTCCCTTTCCTGGTCATCTTCGAGCCTACCAAACCAGACCCCAGGTGTGGTCACTAGGCAACATTGCCACTGCACATCTAACTAGTCCCACAAGCTGCTGCTGCTGCTGCTAAGTCGCTTCAGTTGTATCCGACTCTGTGCGACCCCATTGATGGCAGCCCACCAGGCTCCCCCGTCCCTGGGATTCTCCAGGCAAGAACACTGGAATGGGTTGCAATTTCCTTCTCCAATGCATGAAAGTGAAAAGTGAAAGTGAAGTCACTCAGTCGTATCTGACTCTTTGAGACCCCATGAACTGCTCCTCTGTCCATGGGATTTTCCAGGCAAGAGAACTGGAGTGGTGTGCCATTGCCCTCTCCAAGTCCCACAAGAGACATCTTCAAAACTTCTTGACATTGTTATCACTTTGTCAGTACAGCCAGTGTACAGCAAGCACCATGATCACCGAGATGAAGGTGGAGGGAAGGCTGGAGTGGGCTGCTCCTAGGTCTGGCGAGAGAACGTCTGAACACCCAGCCCTGGACCCAGCTCTGATAAAGGACAGACCCAGGAAATGATTGCTCTGATTAATATGATTACTGTGTGCATGTGCTAAGTCACTTCAGTCGTGTCTGACTCTTTGCAACCCCATGGACTATAGCCCACCAGGCTCCTCTGTCCGTGGGATTCTCCAGGCAAGAATACTGGAGTGGGTTGCCATTTCCTTCTCCAGGGGATCTTCCCAATCCAGGGATTGAGCCCACATCCGTGGCTCCTGCATTGCGGGCAGATTCTTTACAGCTGAGCCACTGGAGAAGCCCTTGTGTGTGAATATGATTACTAGAAATGTAGATTTTTGTTGGTGGTGATTTTTGTTGTGATTATGGTAAAAAATGAGTTTCAGGAAAACTAGATGACGAACAGAAAAGTACGCATTTTTCCTGCTTAACCAGCCCCAGCATGGTGCTGCATGGGGTGGGGCCACAAAGAAAGGGTTATTTCTGAGCTGACATCTTCCCAAAGCCTGGCTTTCCCCCGGGCTGGCTGGCTGCCTTCTTACTCCCCTAGTGTTTCTGTGTTTCTGAGGCTGGGTCCATCTACTCTTAGGCCCTAGAAAGAGCACAGCCCGGGAGATTTCCTATTCCCACTGCCAGAGCACACTTTCAGGGGCTGTAGCTGAGAGCTCACCTCTGGCACACAATTCTGTCATGGTTTGTAAGGCATGGCTGGTAGTAATAGTCTTTCCTCCCCTAAACAAATCCCTGCTGATTATCCATGTTTGTGATTTTGAGCAGTGAGGGCCCAAGTGGTCTCCATGGTGATGATTTACGTGTGGGTCTCCTAGGAGACAATCACATGTGTGACAGACTTCAGATTCATTTTACTGCTCAAAATGTGAAGTGATTTCCTTCTCACACTGAAACATGCTCAGAATCTGTAAGTTAAAATTTAGTTTTTTTCTAACCATTTTTTTCCCCATGACATAAAAAGATGAGATATTCCAAAGGGGAAAGAGAGGCCTTAAAGGTAATTTTTTTAAAAAAGCATATTGTTTCTTGAATTGTATTATAAATAACCTTCAAGAGTAACAGATGAGCCTGGGGCATCAGAGGTGGGACTTTCATCCTGATTTTAGGGATAGTTTGGTCCAGCAAATTGGGTTCTCTACTTAAATCTGGTGTTTCATTCAGTTTAATCTCAGATGATTTATAACACAAAGCTCTGATTGGGGCTGGGTTTGAGAAACTGTTGGACTTTGTGCATCACATTGATTAACAGTCTGAAGTTATTACTCACCACCACAGTTCCTGCTTTGCCAGAAGCATAGCCATGGAGTTTTCTTGCCAAAACACAGGAAAAACTCCCTTGCAGCCAAAACATTCCATTTGCCTGAAAACTCAGACACCCACCAAGCTAACAGAGGCAGACCTCAGGGGCGACGTCCTAATCTCCTGTGAGGGTCAATGCTGAAACACAAAGGCAGGACGGCCCCAGGGTGGTGGCAGAAAAAAGGTTATTGGTGTGTCTTATCAAGAAGACTTACTTATTTCTCACAAAAATAGGAATTGGGGTTCATCTCATGCTCATCCACAAGAGGGCTACCTGTTATTATTTCTTGTTGCAAAATCTCCCTGCATCAATTAGAAAGACAAAGAGGCAGGAGGCAATGAGGCTGGCAGGGAGAGTGAACTGCAACCGTGGTGGTGGATCGCTGTCCTGCTGGTGGAGTCAGGACAGGCTAAGACGCATCGTGAGGACCTACAAATGCTGCAAGGACATAGCATGGCTGGTCTCTTTTTTTCCCGGAGGTTTTCTTCTATAGGAAACAAACATAAACCACAATTATAATAAAATGGGATGGCTGCTCTTAAGGGGTGTGTACTCTCTCTCTGATTTATTTCAGTTAATGTGATCATCTCTAGGTCCATATACGTCTATATATGGCAGCATTTCATTCTTTTTTATGTCTGAGAGAAAGACAAACGCCATATGTTATCACTTATAAGTGGAATCTAAACATGTGATGCAAATGAAATCGACTCTGACATAGAAAACAAACTTAGGGTTACCAAAAGGGAAAAGCGGAGCAGAAGGTAAATTAGGCGTTTGGGATTAACACACACACACACACCTATATGTAAAATAAGTAAACAAGAACCTGCTGTAAAGCGCAGGGAACTCTATCCAATGTTCTGTAATAACCTAAATGGGATGCTATATACAGCTGAAACATTTTGCTGTATACCTGAAACTAATACAACATTGTAAATCAACTATAATATAGATTAAAATTTTTGAACAGAGGGGTATGTTTCAAGTTAGGGATTTCAGAGAAGCGAGTGATTGATTTTGTCTGGAGGAAAGTTGTGGGCAGTGTGAAAAGTCTGATAAACGAAAATGGACCAAGGGAGACTGCAGAGAAAAGGGCCTGTGTTAATTAGTTGTCATAGAACAAATTTAAACCCATCTATCCCAGAAGCCAAGAAAGGGGCTGCAAAGGCCGAGTCATGCCAAGGTGCCTGGCATGATAAGTAGAGTATCTGGACATCTGAAATCCATGTTGTACTCTGGGCTTCATGCTGTATCTCATTTAAGTCCAGTAGCTTCTCTCTTGGACTGGACTGTGAACATCCAAGGAGTCAAGTTTTTGTTTCAGTCATATTTAAATGGCACATGAAACATTCAAATTTGTTGAATAAAGAAATGAAATACTAAATACATGAATGTCAATACAACTCATGAAAAAATAAGAAACTTTATTTATTGATTTATTTATTGTTGGTCATTAGATCAGGTCACTAGATCATCCTTTGGATCAGCACATGGGTTCTGAGTGTTTCTTCTTTAATATTATTCTGGTAGAATATTGACACAATATATGCACAGGAAGAACCTACCATGCTATGTAGCTTTGACAGATTAGAAGTCTGCTGCTATACCCTGATATCAACTAAAAGAGAATGAAAAGACTGTCAAGCAGGCTTTGCTATTTATATCATATCTCTCTTCCATTTGCTCTACTGAAAATTACCTGGGATGAGGTTTAATTGAATTACTCAATATTCTGGCACATCAACCCATATGCAAATGAAAAACATTACCTTTGGACAAAGACAAAGTGAAGTGAAAACACTTTTCAATAAATAAAAGACATGTTAATTTCATAGTATGCAACTTGAATAAAAACTAACCTTATAGATACCTTATAGAGTGCTTAAAAGTGCATTAAAAGATGCTCTCCTAAGGTGGTCTGTGACTACAGTGCTCACTACAGTGTCTGTGAGCTACAATCAGGCACTTAGAGTAACTTTCCATTTGTGGGATGACCAGGCGGATCACTGCTGTGAGCAGAACACAGTAATGCCAATTTTAACAAATCTTTAAATGTGTGTCCATAAAATGACCCTAGTTCAATGACCCACAGTTAGAATGTGTACACTTGAAAAGCTCCACAAATAAAATTTCTGATTTCAATTTAAGAGATACATATACATGATATTTAAAAACTATGGGATAAATCATAGTCTTAAGGATGAACATCAGATTATAACTATCAGGACAGATGGGAGGAAGAAAGGAAGGGAGGGAGGGAGAAGAAAAGAATGGGAAGAAAGAGAAAAAGAGAAAAGAACAATGATTCTAAAACTATAGAAAAGAATAAATAATTCTGTGACTGTAGTGGTTATTGGATTGGGCTGTTAATCCAACAGGATGCCACACAGCTGCCCAGAAGACATTCTTCTGCAACATGTAAGGTTCAGAAAGGTGGTGATGACAAGAGTAATTACAACAATATTGAGGATAAATACACTCACTATTGAAAGCAGTAAGCAATTTATCCAAGGTTAGTAAGACTAAATAGAGATGTAAGATTTTAACCAGGATGCATGATTCTCTGACTCATGTTCTTATACATTGTAAGAAATAGTTTAAAAATTAGATTAGAGAATCTATGAAGGAAAATAACCTTTGGTTCATGCTTTTTAAAGACTGGTTCATGGAATATTTGCATTCGATGACATGGAGTATTTTTCAAAATGCAGATTCTCTGATCCAACCCTGACTCAGTTAATCAATATCTTTAGGATAGAGCTCAGGCATCAGAATTTTAATAAGCTCTGTGGTTGACTCATAAGCACATGAAAACTTGGGCATCATAGACCCAACCAAAATGAAGTCATGGATAATCCCTTTACTGGAAGTGAGTGTTGGTACCCTGGTACAGTACTGAATGGAACGTGTCAGTCAGCATGGCCTCTTCATTTCCTGATAAGGATGTAGTACATTTTTAGACTTGATTCTATAGCTTCAATTGTTTAAAAGATTCCCTGTTTATAACAAGTCACATACTACTATTTGCCCAAGAGTTTCCTGAATTTGGGACTATTTTCTTACTCTAGGCCTACACTAGATGCCAGTAACCCAATATCACCATCTTTACATGAGTTATTTTGTCACTTGAGCAAAAGATGTCTTGACATAGAAATAGCTGCAATTAATTATTTAAATTAATCTTGATAATTTCATTCCAAGTATACTTGTTTAGAGAGCTACATACAATTTTTCAATTAAATTTTTACGCTAAATATAGTAGCCAGTTCTTAATTGCATGAGGGCAACATGAAAGCATTTAACAGCAAGAAGAGAAACATGCAAACCTTGCAATTAAATATTATTATCAGTTAAACAAAGTGCATAGATAACTTTGGGGACCTTGAATTGTGATTGATGTTATTTATGTGTGTGTAGCCAGTTCTTAATTGCATGAGGACAACGTGAAAGCATTTAATAGCAAGAAGAGAAACATGCAAACCTCACAATTAAATATTATTATCAGTTAAAGCACATAGATAACTTTGGGGACCTTGAATTGTGATTGATGTTATTTATGTGTGTGTATGTGTGTGTGCATGCTGGGGTAGGGATATTTTAGTCAAATCTATACTTTATATTATAAATTTTCTAATGCTTTATTTTGATGTCTTCCTTAAAGTAAAATGATCTTCACCTTCTGGGCACCTAATATTTCCAATGAACAGATGCACTCTCTGACAAAGAGACTTAGAGATTAAGAAAAGATGTAGAATGCTGAAGCAAAACTGAATTTGTTCTATGTGATAACTTAAATATACATTTGTAACACATAATTCCACAGTTCACTATTCATGTAAAACAGTTTTACAAGAATAGAAATATGCCCCCAAAATAAAAATAGCAGATGAACTAGTGCTGTTAACAGGACTTCTTTGATGATGGAAATGTTCTGTATCTAAAATGTCAATACTAGAGATACTAGCTACATTGAACACTTCATTTGAAATGTACCTAGTGCAATGGAGGAACAGAATTTGATTTTATTTTTAAATTTAAATGGCTATATATGGCTAGTGTTGGCTAGCACAGCTCTTCAGTGTAGACTAGTCCAGATATTTAAGATTTTCTCAACATACATGCTATATTTTGAAAGTATATATATAAGAAAGTGCAAGTAAAATATGGTATAGATAAAAATTTTTTTAAAGGGTTTTTTCACAAAAGAAAATCAATACCATATATTGGGTTGGCCAAAAAGTTTGTTTGGATTTTCTATAAAATGCTACAGATAAACCCAACTGAACTTTTTGGCTAACCCAGTAAATTACAAATAGCACAGTTTTACACAACAACAAGATTGAAAGTCATCTCCAACTTCGGGAAATGTTCCAACGTCGTGTTGCTCTGTGACCTCCATGTGGGGGCCACAGAGCTTGAGTAAATATGCCACTGTGACTAATAGCTTGTTCCTTCTACAGTGTCTAAATGTTTGTATTGTCATTAATTCTAGCAAGAGATGAAGCCTGGGGCAGGAAATGGGGACTTTGACTCAGATGAGGAAGAAAAAATACAAGTGTTTTATTCACTTTGAGATGAGGATTTTTGGGTAACTCTGTCATCTTTTCTGGTTATAAAATTATAGGTTAACATAAAACAATGTTTTACCACTTCCTCCTGGCCTCCATAGTTTTTTAAGAGGACTCCACTGTCATTCAAAGTGGTTTTCCCAGATAAGTATGTAACAAGTTTGACCATGATGGATCTTTATGTAGATTACTTTGGATTTACCCTAGTTGCAGTTTGTACAGCCTCATGTATCTCCACATTTATGGATTTTACAAAATTTAGGATATTTCTAGCCATTTTTTTTTTAGTTTCTTTTTTCAGCTTCTCTCTCCCCCCATCAGCCTTCATTGACACTTGAGGGAAGGAGTGCCTTCTTGTTATGGGAGGGATTGGATGGGAGTTGCAGCTTGCCAGTAGACCTCTGTGGATGTCACCATGCCTGGAATGCACCAGAGTGCCTTCACTGCCACTATCCATGTAGTCTCCATGTATAGTATGTTCTCTACCACTGGGAACTGCCCAAAGTTCTGGCTTTCCACCAGGCTTCCTCTGACCCCACCCCAGTTGGAAGCAGAGAGGTGCTTCATACCAACATTATGGCCAGGAAGTCCTGCCTCCTTATATGGTCTCCACTGACATTATGTGAAATGGGGGATCATTACTGCATACCAAAAATGAACATCCTAGTTCTTTATCAGCCTTCTCTAACACCACCCCAGAATGGGGCAGGACCCCCATTATAGCCTGTGTTGTTACAAGTTTAGGCTCCCCAGTTGGCCTTTGGGTCCTGGGTGGATGTGGGCCTGCAGATGTTGGCTATAGAAAAGTGGTTATTGCTTAAATGTTTTCTGTCCTCCTAGGCTACCCCTTTCTAGTTCCTTTGGCTAGATAAAGCAGCCTTTGTTTGAGCTTTATTGCTGTTGTTCTACTCCTATTGGGATTTCTGATTCTTTAGCTTTTTTCAGCTACAAGTCTGGGATGTATGAGGCAGAAAGGAAGCCCAGAGAACTCACTACCATATTGTCCTTAAGTCTCCTGGTCCCTGTCAGTATACCTTTTCTTTCCAGTTTGTTCTTGCAATTGTTTCACATATACGTCCATATTTTTAGTTGTATTTAGTAGAAGGAAAATAAGAATGCATGTGTACTCCATCTTCTCATATGTGAAAGTACCTGGTATATTTTTTAACATCAAATTTTAAAAAATGATAACATGGAATTCTTGTTATGGGGTTAGGAACTGTTCTTAGCACATTATGTACATTTTATCCTCATAAATGTAGATAACGATTTCATTAGTCTAGTTTCCCCAGGAAGAAAACCAAGTCCCAAGGAGGGTGAATAATTCTGCAACAGGGTGAGTTCAGCAGGTTCACACTGCCAGGGAAGGCTGGCTCCTGGGTGTTACCTCTGGGGACTGATGAGAGAGCTTCTGTGTGGCAGAGGTGGAGGGCCAGGCTGTTTCAGTATGACTTTTCTACTGGAGACTGTGTAGCTGACATAGTCTTATCACAGCTGCCTGCCTGCATGACTGACCCCAGTGCAAGCACTGGAAACAAAAGGTTGTGTGGGCATCCCTGGCTGGTGACACTTTGCATGAGTTGTAACCCATCCTTTTGGGGCAGATTCTGCACTTTTCATCTGTTTTCTGCTTTATTGACTATGCCAAAGCCTTTGACTGTGTGGATCACAATAAACTGTGGAAAATTCTGAAAGAAATGGGAATACCAGACCACCTGACCTGCCTCTTGAGAAATCTATATGCAAGTCAGGAAGAAACAGTTAGAACTGGACATGGAACAACTGACTGGTTCCAAATAGGAAAAGGAGTACGTCAAGGCTGTATATTGTCACTCTGTTTATTTAACTGCTATGCACAGTACATCATGAGAAACGCTGGGCTGGAAGAAGCACAAGCTGGAATCAAGTTTGCCAGGAGAAATATCAATAACCTCAGATATGCAGATGAGACCACCCTTATGGCAGAGAGTGAAGAGGCACTAAAAAGCCTCTTGATGAAAGTGAAAGAAGAGAGTGAAAAAGGTTGACTTAAAGCTCAGCATTTAGAAAACTAAGATCATAGCATCTGGTCCCATCACTTCATGGGAAATAGATGGGGAAACAGTGGAAACAGTGTCAGACTTTTTTTTGGGGGGGGCTCCAAAATCACTGCAGATGGTGACTGCAGCCATGAAATTAAAAGACGCTTATTCCTTGGAAGGAAAGTTATGACCAACCTAGATAGCATGTTGAAAAGCAGAGACATTACTTTGCCAACAAAGGTCCGTCTAGTCAAGGCTATGGTTTTTCCTGTGGTCATGTATGGATGTGAGAGTTGGACTGTGAAGAAGGCTGAGCGCTGAAGAATTGATGCTTTTGAACTATGGTGTTGGAGAAGACTCTTGAGAGTCCCTTGGACTGCAAGGAGATCCAAATGGTCCATTCTAAAGGAGATCAGTCCTGCGTGTTCTTTGGAAGGATTGATGCTAAAGCTGAAATTCCAATACTTTGGCCACCTCATGTGAAGAATTGACTCATTGGAAAAGACTCTGATGCTGGGAGGGATTGGGGGCAGGAGGAGAAGGGGACGACAGAGGATGAGATGGCTGGATGGCATCACTGACTCGATGGACATGAGTTTGGGTGAACTCCGGGAGCTGGTGATGGACAGGGAGGCCTGCTGCTGCTGCTAAGTCACTTCAACCGTGTCCGACTCTGTGCGACCACATAGACGGCAGTCCACCAGACTCCCCCATCCCTGGGATTCTCCTGGCAAGAACCCTAGAGTGGGTTGCCACTTCCTTTTCCAATGCATGAAAGTGAAAAGTGAAAGTGAAGTCGCTCAGTCATGTCTGACTCTTAGCGACCTCATGGACTGCAGCCTACCAGGCTCCTCCATCCTTGGGATTTTCCATGCAAGAGTACTAGAGTGGAGTGCCATTGCCTTCTCTGACAGGGAGGCCTGGCATGCTGCAATTCATGGGGTCACAAAGAGTCAGACATGACTGAGCGACTGAACTGAACTAAACTGATGCACTTTTCAGGACAACTGGAATCTTGCCTTTCTTTATGGACCTCACCTTTTGCGTGAATGACTTTAATCTGTGTCCTTTTACAGTAATAAAACATGACTGAGTATAATGAATCCTTTTGAGTTCTGTGAATCTTTTGAGCAAATCACTAAATGTGAGGTGATCCTGGTGACCACCAGCATACCAATCTCAGGTCCTATTTGTGGGGGAAAGTTCATCTATTTCCAGAACCTTACCCTCAAAATGCTCACTTTAACACATAGGCTCAGTTAAACGACTGGATTATTACATCTGAAAGTTGCTTCTCTCAGATAATATGTTTATGTGATATATGATAGCCAGGCCTGAAGCACTGCTTCATATTAATACATTCTTTTTTATCCCTAGTGATGTCTCAAACATTTTTCTTGCTAACAGATATCTCTTCATTTAAAAAATGAAAAATAAAAGATATTTCTTAATCTGGAAGAAAAAAATCTCAAACAAAGCCCATATTTTATTAATTTCTGAATTTTGGGGAGTAAGACAGATCACTGATCATACCACAGTGGGGATGCTTTGAATCACCCGGGCAGACCCTGGGCTTGTGACCTGTGACAGAGCATTGAGTTTCAGCATTAAACTGATTCTTTGTGCCATAGACCTCCAAATTATATTAGAAATGGGCCAGAAGACATTATTAGAGTAATCTGGATAGTAGATATATTATCAAGTCTTATATTTAGGAAAGATCATCATGATTTTGCTAAAGAAATTACTACTATAACATAAGCCTAATAAAGTTTACAAAGCAGCTTGCCTCTTGGGCCTTAAGAACATTTTCCTGCCACCAGCCCACTTAGAGAAAAGTTGATCCTTATCTACCTTCATCCCTGCCTGAGGAGCCGAAGAATCCATGACATTTACATGGATATACTGTGTACTCCCTGTGAGTCCTGAATCAGTGTTCAGACCCAACAGGGCACTTCTGTGGACAGGCAAGCTTCAGGCCAACTCTGCTTTTTCTCCAAGGGTCTCTCTAGGGACTGTGCTCTCATCAGACGTCAATTCCAGAAGGATCGCAGGGCTGTTAAAATTAATTAATACAATTTTACAATTAACTTTCACAATATTAATCTCTTAATTATCCTGTAAGCAGCAATTACAGAGCTCATGGTTCTTCTGCCACCACTTCCATGATTTATATATGAAAATTAGCATTTTAACACAAAGTTCTGTTACATATTGACAACTCAGGACCCTAGAGGTAGTTGGAAATTGCATTTCATTAAAGGGCAAGTGACTGAGTGGAACTTTATCCCTGAAAGCTCAGCTCTGGATTCTTATTTTGGTAACTTTTAAGGTTTGTTTGGCCAACTGTGTCCAAATCAGCATTCCTCTTATTGCTCTTGAATTTTGATCCTGAATTATATTTTTGTCCCTCTGTCTATGACTATTTGCGGTGTACAGAAATTAAAATTGCCTAAGGCTTTAGGCACTGTGCCCTTTGGATCCCCCTTCTGCTCACACTGGCGTTTGTGCACTGTGGATTTGTGCACCAGGCCAGAGTGATCTCCTCCATTCCCACTCACTTAGTCTACAAGAGAGGGCTTTTCTGACTCCTAATTGTAGGAGAACGAATCCAGATGCTCAGACTGGACAGTCCTCTCCTTTCCATTGTGAAGTGGGCCTGCCAGCGGGGAGCATCTCCTCTCCTTCTCTGTCACCCAGGAAGATGCCTGGAGATACGTGTGTCTCATCCTGGGGCACAGTTTGATATGCCCTCTCACCCACAGATTTTAGCTACATTTCTCAGTGCTTGTGTTGTTCTGTACAAAACATGTCGTTCTTTAATTCTTAGTTGGTTTAGGTACTGACTGGGTAAGAAGGGCATCTTGGATGTCCAGACCCAGTTCTTTCCACTAATCCACTAACTTGGAGACTTTGTGGGAGTCAAATACATGAGCATCCCACACAGTGTGGTAACCATTGCAACTGAGCCATGAAATCACCTTCCACAGCAAGAGATTGAATTTCATGTAATGTAATATTTAAAAGTAATAATAACAAATATTTCTTTTATGTGTGTGTGAGAGTTGCTCAGTTGTGTCTGACTGTTTATGGCCCTATGGACTGTAGCTTGCTAGGCTCCTCTGTCTGTGGATTTTCCAGGCAGGAATACTGGAGTGGGCTGTGATACCTTTCTTCAGGGAATCTTCCCAACCCAGGGATTGAACCCAGGTCTCCTGCATCATGGGCAGATTCACTGTCTGAGACACCCTTATATCCTAATGTAAAAATTGTTTAAAAGTGTATTCATGTCTCCTTTTTTATAACATATATCATGTTTCCAACCAGAATCTAAAATCTCAAAGGAGTACAGTCATGTCTTAGGTTTCAGTGTATCCTTCCAAGACCTTAAAATGATGCTTTAACTATAACAGACACTTATTCAATGTTGGTGATGACTTCTCACCTGTGGTTGCAAATGTAGGTATGTAAAGTTTTTTTAAATAAATGAGACCATACCGGGTTACATGCTATCCATCTCCCAACTTATAAACTCACTCCCCTGGGGTCAAGACATCTATTAAAGGTGAAGGTTCACCATCATCATAACACAGTTATCACAAGTTGTTTTCAGACACCCCTCAGATGTCTTCCCCACTAACAACTCAGTCACTGAGGCAGAAATTTGAGCTGTAGCCTAGCAGATTCAATAACATAGTAGTGAGTATGTGAGTAGTGACTGTTCATATTTTATACAATAACAAAGACCCTCCTTCTTCCCACTCTCTCTGCTTTCAATACCTCCTTGGAAGCCATCAGTATGGATAGTTGACAATCAAATGCCAGCCTCTGGAACCTTACATTAATCTACCATTTGCTTTGTTATGCTCTATCATATCTGATTCTAATTATTACCTGGAGCCATATAAAACTGCTTATTTTTGACCTGCAAAATTTTATTTCATAGTATGAACTATTAGCAATCCAGAGGCTCTCTAAATTGTGTCTGAAGAAATACCCATTCTCTTAGGCCAGTTAGTTAATCCATCATTTCTCATTCCTCTTTCCCCCAAGTTTTGGGGAGTTATCATCAGGGTTGATCAGCTCTTTCTGATCTATGGTAATTCTTAACATTCCGGTACTTATTTAACTGGCTCATCATCCATCATTTTCTGTCTATGCAAGTGTAGAGAAACTTTTATTCTTGTCATTGTTCAGTCACTAAGTTGGGTCTGACTCTTTGTGACCCCATGGACCAGGATTCCACATCCTTCATTCTCTCCCAGAATTTTCTCACTTTCATGGCCATTGAGTTAGTGATGCTATTTAACCAACTCATCCTCTGTCGTCCACTTCACCTTTTGCCTTCAATCTTTCTCAGCACTAGGGTCTTTCCCAATGGAGTGTCTCTTTGTATCAGCTTCAGCTTCAGCAACAGTCCTTCCAATGAGTACGCCCTGTTGATTTCCTTTAGGAATGACTGATTTGATCTCCTTTCAGTTTAAGGGACTATCAAGCTTTTTCTCCAGAACCACAATTTGAAAGTATCTATTATCTGATGCTCAGTCTTCACTATGGTCCAACTCTCACATCTGTACATTACTGTAGAAATCATACCTTTGACTATAAGGACAGTCCAGTTCAGTCACTCAGTCATGTCCAATTCTTTGCACCCACATGGAATGCAGCACACCAGGCTTCCCTGTCCATCACCAACTCCTAGAACCTGCTCAAACTCATGTCTGAATTGGAGATGCCATCCAACCATCTCATCCTCTGTTGTCCCCTTCTTCTCCTGCCTTCAATCTTTCCCAGACTCAGGGTCTTTTCCAATGAGTCAGCTCTTTGCATCAGGTGGCCAAAGTATTGTAGTTTCAGCTTCAGCATCAGTCCTTCCAAAGAATATTCAGGACTGATTTCTTTTAGGATGGACTGGTTGGATCTCCTTGCAGTCCAAGGGACTCTCAAGAATCTTCTCCAACAGCACAGTTCAAAAGCATCAATTCTTCACCACTCAGCTTTCTTTATAGTCCAACTCTCACATCCATACATAACTACTGGAAAAACAAAAATTTTGACTAGATGAACCTTTGTCAACAAAGTTAATGTCTCTGCTTTTTCATACACTGTCTAGGTTGGTCATAGCTTTTCTTCCAAGGAGCAAGCATCTTTTAATTTTGTGGCTCCAGTCACCATCTGCAGTGATTTTGGAGCCCCTAAAAATAAAGTCTGACACTGTTTCCACTGTTTCCCCATTTATTTGCCATGAAGTGATGGGACCAGATGCCATGATCTTACTTTTATGAATGTTGAGTTTTAAGCCAAATTTTTCACTCTCCTCTCACTTTCAACAAGAGGCTTTTTAGTTCCTTTTCATTTTCTGCCATAAGGGTGGTGTCATGTGCATATTTAAGATGTGTGATATGTCCCTGTGCAATCTTGATTCCAGCTTGTGCTTCATTCAGCCCAGCATTTAGCATGATGTACTCTGCATGTAGGGCTTCCCTGGTGGCTCAGAGGTTAAAGTGTCTGCCTCCAATGCGGGAGACCTGGGTTCGATCCCTGGGTCGGGAAGATCCCCTGGAGAAAGAAATGGTAGCCCACTCCAGTATTCTTGCCTGGAGAATCCCATGGATGGAGAAGCCTGGTAGGCTACAGTCCATGGGGTCGCAAAGAGTCAGACATGACTGAGTGACTTCATTTCGCTTCACTCTGCATGTAAGTTCAATAAGCAGGGTGAAAATATACAGCCTTGAAGTACTCCTTTCCAATTTGGAAAAGAGTCCATTGTTCCATGTCCAGTTCTTACTGTTGCTTCTTGACCTGAATACAGATTTCTCAGGAGGCAAGTAAGGTGATCTGCTATTCCCATCTCTTTAAGAATATTTCTCAATTTGTTGTGACACACACAGTGAAAGGATTGGTGTAGTCAATAAAGCAGAAGTAAATAGTTTTCTGGAACTCTCTTGCTTTTTCAATGATCCAGTGGATGTTGGCAATTTGATCACTGGCTCCTCTGCCTTTGCTAAATCCAGCTTGAACATCTGGAAGTTCTTGATTCATGTACTATTGAAATCTCACTTGGAGAGTTTTGAGCATTACTTTGCTAGTGTGTGAGATGAGTGCAGTTGTGCAGTGGTTTGAACATTTTTTGGCATTGCCTTTCTTTGGGATTGGAATGAAAACTGATCTTTTCCAGTCTTGTGGCCCCCTTTGGAGTTTTCCAAATTTTCTGGCATTTTAAGTGCAGCACTTCATTTTTTTTTTCAAGTTTTAACAACATCCTATGATTTTATTTTATTTTTCTTCTATTTATTTTTTTATTTTTTTAGAGCTTCCATTTTACTTTATTTTACTTTATAGTATTCTATTGGTTTTGACATGCATTGACATCTTTGGGGACTTGAAATATCCTAGTTGGAATTTCATCACCTCCACTAGCTTTGTTCATTGTGATTCTTCCTAAGGCACACTTGAGTTCAGACTGCAGGATCTCTGGCTCTAAGTGAGTATTCACACCACCATGGTTATCTAGTCATTAAGATCTCTTTTGTATAGTTCTGTCATTTTTAAGACTGCACCCAAGTATTGCATTTTAGACTCTTTTGTTGACTATGAGGGCTACTCCATTTCTTCTAAGGGATTCTTGCCCACAGTCATAGATATAATAGTCATCTGAATTAAATTCACCCGTTCTTGTCCACTTAAGTTCACTGATTCCTAAAATGTTGATGTTCACTCTTGCCACCTCTTGTTTGAACACTTCCAACCTTGATTCATGGATGTAACATTCCAGGTTCCTTTGCAGTATTGTTCTTTACAACATCAGACTTTACTTCCATCACCAGTCACATCTATACCTGGGTGATGTTTTTGCTCTGGCTCCATCTCTTCATTCTTTCTGGAGTTATTTCTCCATCGTCCTCCAGTAGCATATTGGGCACCTACCAACCTTGGGTGTCACAGCTTTCAGTGTCATATCTTTTTGCCTTTCCATACGGCTCATGGGGTTGTCAAGGCAAGAATGTTGAAGTGATTTGCCCTTCACTTCTTCAGTGGATCATAATTTGTCAAAACTCTCCACCATGACCCATCCATCTTGGGTCAGGGCTCATAGCTTCATTGAGTTCGACAAGGCTGTGGTCCATGTGATCAGTTTGGTTAATTTTCTGTGATTGCGGTTTTCATGTAAGGATATTTGCTGACTATAAGGACATTTGTTGGTAAGGTGATGTCCTGAATTTTATTTAAACACTGTCTAGGTTTATTATAGCTTTCCTTCCCAGGAACAAGCGTCTCTAATTTCATGGATGCATTTATCATCCACAGTGATTTTGAAGCCCAAGAAAGGAAAATCTCACTGTAATGGGACCAGATGCCATGATCTTAGTTTTTTGAATGTTGAATTTTAATCCAGCATTTTCACTCTCCTCTTTCACCCTCATCAAAAGGCTCTTTAATTCCTCTTCACTTTCAGTCATTAGAGTGGTATTATTTGCATATCTGAGGTTATTGATATTTCCCCTGGCAATCTTGATTCCATCCTGTGATTCATCTAGTCCAGTATTTCACACAAGGTACACTGCATATTCCTTTTCCCCCCAGTTTTGAACCAGTCCATTTTTGCATCTTGACTGCATGCAGATTTCTCAGGAGACAGATAAGGTGGTGTGGTACTCCTATCTCTTTAAGAATTTTCCAGTTTATTGTGGCCCACATAGTCAAAGACTTTCATGTAGTCAATGAAGCAGAAGTAGATGGTTTTCTGAAACTGCTTTCTCTATGTTCCAACAAATGTTGGCAATTCGATCTCTGGTTCTTCTACTTTTGGACTTCTCTGATAGCTCAGTTCGTAAAGATCCCGCCTGCAATGAGGGCAACCCCGGTTTGATGCCTGGGTTGGGAAGATCCTGTGGAGAAGGGGTAGGCTGTCCACTCCAGTATTCTCAGGCTTCTCTTGTAACTCAGCTGGTAAGGAATCTGCCTGCGCTGTGGCAGATTGATCCTTCACCTGTGTTTGATCCTCAGATTTGGAAGATCCCCTGGAGAAGGCAAAGGCTACCACTACAGTATTCTAGCCTGGAGAATTCCATGGACTGTATAGTCTATGGGGTCACAGAGTCAGACACAACTGAGTGACTTTCACTTTCACTTTCCTCTACCTTTTCTAAAACCAGCTTGTATATATGGAAGTTCTCACTTCACATACTGCTAAAGCCTAGTTTGAAGGATTTTGAGCATAGCCTTGCTAGCATGTGAAATGAGCTCAACTGTATGGTAGTTTGTACCTTCTTAGGCATTGCCCTTCTTTGCGATTGGAATAAAAACTGACCTGTGGCCACTGCTCAGTTTTCCAAATTTTCTGACAATTTGAGTGCCGCACTTTAACAAAATCATATTTTAAGATTTGAAATAGCTCAGCTGGAATTCCATCACATGTCTTAGCTTTGTTCGTGGCAATTCTTCTTGAGGCCTGCTTGATTTCATACTTTAGGATGTTTGGCTCTGGCTGAGTGACCACACCATCATGACTATCTGGGTGATTAAGACCTTTTTTGTATAGTTCTGTGTATTCTTTCCACCTCTTCTTAATCTCTTCTGCTTCTGTTAGGTCCTTACCATTTCTGTCCTTTATCATGCCCATCCTTGCATGAAATGTTCTCTTGATAGTTCCAATTTCTTGAAGAGGTTTCTAGTGTTTCTCATGCTATCGCTTTCCTCTATTTCTTGCATTGCTCATTTAAGAAAGCTCTCTTATCTCTTCTTGCTGTTCTCTGGAACTCTGCATTCATTTGGGTCTATCTTTCCCTTTCCCATTAGAGAAACTAATATTCTTTAGACCAATATGTACTCCACAGGCAAAAATGAATAAAGCTAACAAAGCTGCCTACAGAGAAACACACTGCCATAATCTATGAGGTGGATGAACAGAGAGGGCAAATTCAGCAAAATGCATGTTAGTATTTTAAGAAATGTATGCTAGATACCAAAGTCTTAAACTCAGTGTGCTCAATGATGACATCTGTGTATCAAAAGTAATTTAAATTCAAACTAGAAGGGCAATTTCATTAATGTAAATAGAGTTGGTCCTCATTATTTTCAGGCCCCCCTATATACAAACTTTCCTATTCACTAAAATATGTTTATCACCCCCAAATCTACACCCTCAGTACTTTCATGGTCATTTGTGGACATGTGCAGAGTAACGAAAATCAGTCTCCTCATGTCCCATTCTCAGCCAAGGTCAAAATAAGCATTGACTCTGCCCACTTGTTTCAGCACTCACACTCCAAACAGATGTCCTTTTCATCATCTATTTAGGTTATAGCGTGTTTTTATTTTTTCATTGTTGTGCCTCTTTTTGGTAATCTCCTGTTTAAAATGGTCCCTGGGTACAGTGCTGACATGGTGTCTAGTGTTCATAAGTACAAGAAGGCTACAGTGTATCTTACATTTAAGACATATGTGTTAGAAAAGCTTCATCCAGGCACAAATTATAGGACTGTTGGCTGTAAGTTCTATGTTAATGAACCAAGTTCTCTTGCCTTTATGATGATCCAACAGATGTTGGCAATCTGATCTCTGGTTCCTCTGCATTTTTTAAATCCAGCTTGAATATCTAGAAGTTCTCAGTTCACATACTGCTGAAGCCTGGCTTGGAGAATTTTGGACATTACTTTGCTAGCGTTTGAGATGAGTGCAATTGTGAGCTAGTTTGCACATTTTTGCAATTGTCTTTCTTTGGTGTTAGAATGAAAACCGACCTTTTCCAGTCCTGTGGCCACTGCTGAGTTTTCCAAATTTGCTGGCATATTGAGTGCAGCACTTTAACATCATTATTTTTTAGAATTTGAAATAGCTCCATTGGAATTCCATCACCTTCACTAGTTTTGTTTGTAGTGATGCTTCCTAAAGCCCACTTGTCTTTATACTCCAGGATGTCTGGTTCTAGGTGAGTGATCACATCACCATGGTTATCTGGGTCATAAAGATCTATTTTGTATAGTTATTCTATGTATTGTTGCCACCTCTTCTTAATATCTTCTGCTTCTGTTAGGTCCATACCATTTCTGCTTTTTAATTGTGGCCATCCCTTGGTATCTCTAATTTTCTTGAAGAGATCTCTAGTCTTTTCCATTCTGTTGTTTTCCTCAATTTCTTTGCATTGATCACTGAAGAAGCCTTTCTTATCTCTCCTTGGTATTCTTTCAAACTCTGCATTCAAATAGACATATCTTTCCTTTTCTCATTTGCCTTTAGTTTCNAATCTCTTCTGCTTCTGTTAGGTCCTTACCATTTCTGTCCTTTATCATGCCCATCCTTGCATGAAATGTTCTCTTGATAGTTCCAATTTCTTGAAGAGGTTTCTAGTGTTTCTCATGCTATCGCTTTCCTCTATTTCTTGCATTGCTCATTTAAGAAAGCTCTCTTATCTCTTCTTGCTGTTCTCTGGAACTCTGCATTCATTTGGGTCTATCTTTCCCTTTCCCATTAGAGAAACTAATATTCTTTAGACCAATATGTACTCCACAGGCAAAAATGAATAAAGCTAACAAAGCTGCCTACAGAGAAACACACTGCCATAATCTATGAGGTGGATGAACAGAGAGGGCAAATTCAGCAAAATGCATGTTAGTATTTTAAGAAATGTATGCTAGATACCAAAGTCTTAAACTCAGTGTGCTCAATGATGACATCTGTGTATCAAAAGTAATTTAAATTCAAACTAGAAGGGCAATTTCATTAATGTAAATAGAGTTGGTCCTCATTATTTTCAGGCCCCCCTATATACAAACTTTCCTATTCACTAAAATATGTTTATCACCCCCAAATCTACACCCTCAGTACTTTCATGGTCATTTGTGGACATGTGCAGAGTAACGAAAATCAGTCTCCTCATGTCCCATTCTCAGCCAAGGTCAAAATAAGCATTGACTCTGCCCACTTGTTTCAGCACTCACACTCCAAACAGATGTCCTTTTCATCATCTATTTAGGTTATAGCGTGTTTTTATTTTTTCATTGTTGTGCCTCTTTTTGGTAATCTCCTGTTTAAAATGGTCCCTGGGTACAGTGCTGACATGGTGTCTAGTGTTCATAAGTACAAGAAGGCTACAGTGTATCTTACATTTAAGACATATGTGTTAGAAAAGCTTCATCCAGGCACAAATTATAGGACTGTTGGCTGTAAGTTCTATGTTAATGAACCAAGTTCTCTTGCCTTTATGATGATCCAACAGATGTTGGCAATCTGATCTCTGGTTCCTCTGCATTTTTTAAATCCAGCTTGAATATCTAGAAGTTCTCAGTTCACATACTGCTGAAGCCTGGCTTGGAGAATTTTGGACATTACTTTGCTAGCGTTTGAGATGAGTGCAATTGTGAGCTAGTTTGCACATTTTTGCAATTGTCTTTCTTTGGTGTTAGAATGAAAACCGACCTTTTCCAGTCCTGTGGCCACTGCTGAGTTTTCCAAATTTGCTGGCATATTGAGTGCAGCACTTTAACATCATTATTTTTTAGAATTTGAAATAGCTCCATTGGAATTCCATCACCTTCACTAGTTTTGTTTGTAGTGATGCTTCCTAAAGCCCACTTGNCCAGTCCTGTGGCCACTGCTGAGTTTTCCAAATTTGCTGGCATATTGAGTGCAGCACTTTAACATCATTATTTTTTAGAATTTGAAATAGCTCCATTGGAATTCCATCACCTTCACTAGTTTTGTTTGTAGTGATGCTTCCTAAAGCCCACTTGTCTTTATACTCCAGGATGTCTGGTTCTAGGTGAGTGATCACATCACCATGGTTATCTGGGTCATAAAGATCTATTTTGTATAGTTATTCTATGTATTGTTGCCACCTCTTCTTAATATCTTCTGCTTCTGTTAGGTCCATACCATTTCTGCTTTTTAATTGTGGCCATCCCTTGGTATCTCTAATTTTCTTGAAGAGATCTCTAGTCTTTTCCATTCTGTTGTTTTCCTCAATTTCTTTGCATTGATCACTGAAGAAGCCTTTCTTATCTCTCCTTGGTATTCTTTCAAACTCTGCATTCAAATAGACATATCTTTCCTTTTCTCATTTGCCTTTAGTTTCTTTTCTATTCTTAGTTATTTGTAAGGCCTCCTCAGACAACCATTTTGACTTTTTGCATTTATTTTTCTTGAAGATGGTCTTGATCACTGCCTCCCATACAACGTCACGAACCTCTGTTCATAGTTGTTCAGACACTCTATCAGATCTAATCCCTTGAATCTATTTGTCACTTCCACTGTATAATCGTGAGAGATTTGATTTAGGTTATGCCTGAATGGTCTTGTGATTTTCCCCACTTTTCAATTTAATTCTGAATTTGGCAATAAGGAGTTCATGATCTGAGCCACAGTCAGCTCCTGGTCTTTTTTTGCTAACTTTATAGAGCTTCTCCTTCTTTGGCTACAAAGAATATAATCAGTTTGATTTTGGTTTTAACCATCTGGTGATGTCCATGTGTAGATTAGTCTCTTGTGTTGGAAGAGGATGTTCGCTATGACCAGTGTGTTCTTTTGGCAAAACTCTGTTAGTCTTTGCCCTGCTTCATTTTGTACTCCAAGGCCAAACATGCCTGTTACTCCAGATATCTCTTGACTTCCTACTTTTGCATTCAGTCACCTATGATGAAAAGGACATCTTTCTTGGTTGTTACTTCTAGAAGGTCTTCTAGGTCTTCATCAAATTGTTCAACTTTAGCTTCTTCAGCATTACTTGTTGGGGCATAAACTTGGATCACTGTGATAGTGAATGATTTGTCTTGGAAACAAGCTGAGATCATTCTGTCATTTTTGAGATTGCACCCAAGTACTGCATTTCAAACTCTTTGGTTGACTATGAGAGCTATCCATTTCTTCTAAGGGATTCTTGCCCACTGTAATAGATATAATGGTATGTGAATTAAACCCATCCATTACCACTTCACTGATTCCTAAAATGCTGGTGTTCACTCTTGTCATCTTCTGCTTGACCACGTCCAGTTTACCTTGATTCATGGCCCTAATACTCCAGGTTCCTATGCAATATTGTTATTTACAGCTTCAGATTTAGAGCTATCCATTTCTTCTAAGGGATTCTTGCCCACTGTAATAGATATAATGGTATGTGAATTAAACCCATCCATTACCACTTCACTGATTCCTAAAATGCTGGTGTTCACTCTTGTCATCTTCTGCTTGACCACGTCCAGTTTACCTTGATTCATGGCCCTAATACTCCAGGTTCCTATGCAATATTGTTATTTACAGCTTCAGATTTTACTTTCACCACCAGACACATGTACAACTAAGTGTCATTTCCACTTTGGCCCATCCTGTTCATTCTTTCTTGAGCTATCAGTAATTGCCCTCTAAGATCATGACATCTGACCCCATCACTTCATGGCAAATAGATGGGGAAACAACAGAGACAGTGACAGATTTTATTTTGGGGGCGCCAAAATCACTGCAGATGGTGACTGTAGCCATGAAATTAAAAGACATTTGCTAACTGGAAGAAAAACTATGACAAACCTAGATAGCATATTAAAAAGTAGGCACATCACTTTGCCAACAAAGGTCATCTAGTCAAAGCCATGGTTCTTACAGTAGTCATGTATGGGTTTGAGAGTTGGACCATAAGGAAAGCTGAGAGCCAAAAAATTGATGCTTTAAAACTGTAGTGTTGGAAAAGACTCTTGAGAGTCCCTTGGACTGTAAGATCAACAAAGTTACTCCTAAAGGAAATCAGTCCTGAATATTCATTGGAAGGACTGATACTGAAGCTGAAACACCAATATTTTGGCCACTTGATGCGAAGAGCCTACACATTAGAAAAGACTCTGATGCTGGGAAAGATTGAAGACAGGAGGAGATGGGGATGACAGAGGATGAGAGGGCTGGATGGCATCACCCACTCAATGGACATGAATTTGAGAATGCCCTGGGAGATGGTAAGGACAGGGAAGCCTGGCACATTACAATCTGTGGGGTCACAAAGAGTTGGATACGACTGAGTGACTGAATAACAAAAACAACTTCCCGCATAGCATATTAGACACCTTCTCACCTGGAGGGCTCATCTTCTAGGGTCATATCTTTTTGCCTTTTTATACTGGTCGTGGAGTTCTCATGGCAAGAATACTGGAGTGGTTTGCCATTCCTGCCTCCTATGCACCACATTTTTTCAGAACTCTCCACTGGGACCTGTCCATCTTGGGTGGCTCTGCACAGCATGGCTCATAGTTTCATTGAGTTATGCAAGCCTCTGCCCTACAACAAGACTGTGATCCATGAAGGGGAGCCAAAATTAGAATGACTCTTATTTATTGGCTTCCCTCATAGCTCAGTCGGTAAGGAATCTGCCTGCAATGCAGACCTGGGTTTGGATTACTGGACTGGGAAGATCCCCTGGAGAAGGAAATGGCAACCCACTCCATCATTCCTGCCTGGAGAATCTCATGGAGAGAGGAGCCTGGCAGGCTACAGTCCATTGGGTCACAAGAGTCAGACATGACTTACTGACTCAACCCCCACCATATTATTTTCTAAACTGTGGGTGTCTGGCATGCTTTTAAGAATGTCTTTCATTGTTGTTTCTTTTTCTTTTCTGTTGAACTATCTCATTCAATGTAAGGTTTTTGTTTTTATTTGTTTTGATTGTTTTTCTGTATTTTTACACTATTGTTAGACTTTGAGGCAGAAATATTTTATTCAATGATTGATTGAAGGGAAAGAATAGATGCTGTTTCTAACATGGGATAATAGCCTCTGATGTTTACTAATACGATATATGAGAAGCATTTCAAGGGTTTAGTCTTTAAAACCAGGCACACTATAAGTAGGATGTACCAATATCAATACATACATATTTTGAAAAATCATAAGATATTTCTATTTCAGTTCACAAAGTAGTGAGTTAGATACTTAGTCATAATTGAACTGGTTTAGCAGAATTATATTTGAATCCTGAATATTTCCATCTCTCAAGTACATTCTACTCAAGAAGGATACTTTAGCTGATATACCTGTAGAGCTCTTAAGCTTTCTTTCTTAAATAAAATTTCCATTGCAAGAAGACAAGATTAAGTGAACCCTGGGGCATTAAGAGGCCAATCTTGCTGAGAGATCTGGGTGGACAAGAAGTGCATTCACCTGAAGCAGGATACCTGCTTCAGGTGAATCCAACTCCAGGGTGTCATCCTTCAAGGATAAGTACATCCCTGCCTTGCAGTGCTGATCTCTGAAAGAAGTGGGACAGGCTTGGTCATGCTGTCCTAGCTAGTGGACTCCATGGAATCCACTAGCAGGTCACCAGCTGCCTGGTGAGAGCTCCTCCTTCAAAGTCAGACTGACTCCAGAAATTGAGCTACCAGGAATTTAACCTGGCAAAATATAGGGATCCAAAAGAGCCTCTGGTCTGTCTAGTTTTGACATCAGTCACACCTTTTGCTGGGGAGTAGCCTCTGTCCTCATCTGTTCATCTGTGGTTTAGCATCTATGTTAGCAGGCAGGCCCTGCAGGACTTCACTCCAGCCAGGTACATGGGGAAGATCCCCACAAAAATAACAGGCCCAAGTAGATGGGGGGAGGCAGCAACTTCCCAACCAGAAGTCTTCCTTATTCCTACTTAGGTCTACTTCATTCTTTTCTAGTCCAGCTTCCTCAGTTCCTGTAAGAATTTTGCACCTGACTGTGAGGGCTGTAGAAAATGCTGAATTGGAAATGAAAATGTCCTAGACTTCATTTCCAGCACTTCTTTTCAGACAAATCACTTTTGCTTTCCCAGAATAACATAGTAGACAGAAAAGAAACTTGGGGAAGGAAGGGATACAGGCACATTTAAATAATTATTCTAGCCTGCTCAGGGTGTCATAACAGAATAATATAGACCACCTGATTTAAACAGCAGGTGGTTATTTACTTTCTCATGGTTCTGGAGGTTGGAGTGTAAAATTAAGATGCTAGATATTCAGTTCTTGGTGGGGCCTCTTAATTTTACACAGCCTGAAAGCTCAGTCTAAACTTGGATCCCGTGCATGCTTTTACTGAGCTTTGAGTTAGGTCTGTGTGGGCAACAGAGAAGGGGTATACAGGTCCCATGAACTGTGGAACTAGTTCATTGATTCAGTCAGTCAGCCAGTCAACAAACATCTCATGAATACATTGGATTCTAGGCATCATTTATAGCACTGGGGCTGCAACTCTAAGAAAGACACACAAGGCTTTTCTGCCACTAACTGTGCATTCTAGTGAGTGGAGGGTAACAAAGATGTGCTCAGAACTTAAGAGTAAGACTTGTGATGGGCATTTAATTATATCCTGGCCAGACTGCTCCTCAAACCCGCTTTTACTTTCCTAACCTAAAAGACCTCAGGTCTTCCCAGCTGACTCTTATCTCTGTTTCAGGGACACAATGCAGCCTGCAGGAAATGAGGCAGGTGGTTCCAATGATGCAATTCCTTTGTCCTCAGAAGAGCATTAATATTAAAAAAAAAAAAATCTATAGGAAAGACTAGTTTGTGGGTACATGGTCTGGCTTTACAAAGATTCAGACTTTTATGAATTACCATACACATAAATTTTGTTTATCTATAATATCCCAACTTTGAAGAAAAAATACAGACCTACTAATGTGAAAAAAATTTACAGTTTTCCTGAGCTACTAAGAAAACAAGAACCTCAAATTAAGACATTTACTACTTGGAATGTACCATTTAGGGAGCAACAAACTATTATACAAGAATCAACAAAGAACATGATTTCAGGTCTCCAACAGTAAAATAAATTCCTTGATGGACATTAGGAAGTTGAAGGTTAAGTGTTGGTAGGGAAGAGTTCATCTCAAATGAGCATGGTGTGTCTCCCACAAATGGTGGTGTTTATGTCACTTTGGAGAGGGGAGATAAACATAGGAACAGGGTAAGTGTTCCTAACAAGGCAAACAGTACATGCAGACCAGAGTCATTTTCCAACACACTCCACACCATTTCACATGCACTGTAAATAAACACACAAACAAAGTTTCATAGTACTGGTGTGGTTAGAGTAACCATTTGCCAAGCAGGGTAAGTCTCTCAGGACGTTTAGGCTGCTCTCATCTCTGATACCTCAGGTGTGCAATTTCAAGAACTGAACCTTCCTTACTACATGCCCCAGTACTGACAGGACTCATGCTGGCAGTCAGTGGTATTAGGTGGGGTTGAATTAGCAGTGTGATGCCTTGGGTCTGTGCTTCAGAAGCAATTCTATAGATCAACTGCTCCAAAAGCAAAGCAGTGTAGGATTGAAAATCAAGTTCTCTACTTTATCCCTCAGATTACTTATTGGATGTCCCCCTTCCTTCTCTGCTTTGGCACATATTATCAATATTTCCAAGATCGTCTTCCTGCTAGCTACAGGCACACCTGAAGTTAGAGGTGTCCCTGTGCCTTGTTTTAGCCAAGGAAATGTGTGGAACTGTGTGGAAGCACTTTTATTCCAGGTCACAAGTCTCCTCCTTCTATCCCTTAAAGGCAAACCACAGAGCCTCATTACCAGATCACAGGACGACGTGAGCAGGCACAGCTCCTGTCACTCTAGGTCCCTGATGAGTAAAACACTTCCTCCCAGCACCCCTTCTCCTTCACAGCCTTTGGAAATGAGGCATAAATAAAAAATAAAATATTATTGCTTAAACCCACTGAGACTTGGGTCTTGTTTGTTACATAGCATTATGGAATCTATTCTGACAAATACAGAAATGGTCAGATGGAAGAGGAGCATAGTGTAACAAAAATGTAATTTTTAAAATTTATTTATTTATTATTATTTTTTTAGAGCTTCCATTTTACTTTATCTTACTTTACAGTACTCTATTGGTTTTGGCATACATTGACATGAATCTGCCACGGGTGTACACAAACTTTGTAGCATAGCATGATAGCCGGTTGGCAGTCAGTGAGGAAATCATTTTGAGAGTTTCAAATGAGGGTTCTCCTTANTCTTACTTTACAGTACTCTATTGGTTTTGGCATACATTGACATGAATCTGCCACGGGTGTACACAAACTTTGTAGCATAGCATGATAGCCGGTTGGCAGTCAGTGAGGAAATCATTTTGAGAGTTTCAAATGAGGGTTCTCCTTAGCAGGCAGTGGAAAAACATTTGTTGAAATACTTACTTGAGATAAGAGGAAGTTGTACCTAGCGAAACTAATGCTCCATGTACCTAAATGATTAGCTCTAGAAACTAATATCCATAACATTAGTAGTGTTGCTGATTGTTGTCAGCTCTGTTTGGTAAGGGAATACATGATAAAGGTGTACTTAAAAGAACTGACTGGTGTAGAGTAGAAGTGAAAAGGAATATAGGAGCGTTCCCAACCCCAGAGCCTGTTAAGATGGACAATAATATTCTTGATCCCAAACCAAGTGCTCCCTGGTGCTCTAGCGGTTAAGATTCCTCGCTCTCTCTCTCTCCCTATAAGGAAAATATTAGATTAGGAAAGACTTCCTGCTTCAAATGACCACTAAAACTTTTCAATCATTCAATATACTCCAGGGAAAGGATCAGAAGTAGAGTATGATACCTATTGTGTTTTTCAGTTGGATCAAAATCAGAGTAGAGGGTAAAGCATGCCCGTGGTGGCCACACACAAGACTCTCCTCCGAGGCAAGATACCAGAAAAGTATTGCAGCTTTGGAAACCACCTCAAAAACAGTGTGGCTGTGGCTACCATCATACAGTACTCACTGGAATCAAACTGGAAAGAAACTGGCTGAATTTTGATGAGGGGATGGAAGCTGAAATTGTTCTAGGTGTAGTGTGGGCACCTAAATATCTAGGCAAGATGTGACTGCAGAAATCTTCACATCCCTGCCCTTCACTCCTCCCCCTCCTGGAGGTGTCCTTCCCCAGCACTTCTTTACATGTGGTTGAGGAAGAAGATGCAACAGAAGGCTGATTAAGCTGAAAGCAGGAAATACGGAAACATGGAGAGTCTTTTTTGAAATGTAAATTGGAGGATTCTTCTTAAGGAGAGGAATCAAGATACAGTCTCCCTTCACAGTTTAGGACACTCATGTTGTCTGCCTGATGGGGTTTCAGAGTTGCTCTGGCTCAGTGGGTATCTAACTTCTCCAAAGGAGTGTTTGCTGCAGAGATTCTGTCTTTGTTTTACACTGTATGGGGGCTACCTGGGACAGAAAATTGAGGTTTTTAGTTCACTGGTCTCTGGATCAAAAGGAACTCTATTCATACCCACTGAAGACGTGACTTTGTCCCCTTGAGAGCCTGATGATGTACTAAAGGGAACTTTGCATACTTTTGTGAACAGAAGTTGATTGTCAACCAGTTGTATGTGGAAAGGAGAGTAAATTAAAAGGTGGACTTTGGTAGCCATCTGTGGTACCTTTTACTCATGATGTTCCCCTCTCCCCAGGCATCTCCCACTCCTCAATGTTAGGTTTGGCCCTGTGGCTTGCTTTGATCAATGAAATGCGATCTGATGAGATGTATCCCTTCCCAGGGGATGTAGTTAAGAATTGCTGACCAATTTTGCACGCTCTGTTCCTCAACCACAGCATACTCAGAATTCTGGGTTCAGGTAGTGATGAAACCTCTGTTAGTGTGAGTACCCAAGTGACATCAGTGAAATGAGCAGAGGCATATTGAGAATGGCAAAAAAATTTGTTGTAAGCCATCTTGATTTTGAGTTGTTTGCTACTGCAGTGTGATCTCCTGTCTTGACAAATGCACCACTCATACATTGTAGTATCATAATCAATTGTCAATGCAAGTGCTAAATCCCTAGGAAGATAGCTTAAAATATGAAATATCAGGGCCAGATATTTGCTTCTGTAGGATATAGTGTTTGACATTCATTTGCTATGGGTCCCCTATAATTTTAATATTGGGTTGACTTGTTCATTATATGGTTCATGCTGTTGATTATTATGTAAGCCCCTTGAGATGATTTTCTACAATGTGCTTAACAAAAACTTCAGTACTTAAAGATGTAAGCATCATCTTCATAAGGAAGAGAGATTCAGAGGAATTGAATTTTCAAGGAAATCACAGACAATTTCCTACAGAGGAACTTTCAAATAAAAACAAACAAGTAGTTGAAAATGACATTAATAGAGCTGGGATGGAAAATCTTCCACTGTATCTCATAGTTTTCCACACATTAGGTTGTTGGACACATGGGTGGTGCTATGAATAATTTAATATACAACTTCCCCACAAGGCCCTGAATTCTTGGAGGGGAGGGAGAGTGCTTACTGTGTATGTTTGCATTACACAGCACATTCTTTATACACCATAGGCTGCCAATCCTACAACAGAAACTTGCAAGTATCATCATTTGCTCCTTACCCAGTAATGTAGGAATTTACATCCCCACATCATAAATACAAAAACCTGGGCTCTGGAAAGTTAGGGCACTTGTCCAGATTTGCACAGATTTGCTTAAGATTCTTGCACAAGAATGTCTCATGTTAAAGTGTATATCTTGTATTTATTTATTTGTTAATGATTCAACATGGTTGAATGAATGATTAAGGTATATATAAAATGTATTTTAATATATTAAAAAACATGGAAAAGGCAGGAGGCAATCATTTTATTATAAAGATTTAAAAAGAAGATTTTTTTTTCATTGAAAGTTAATTTTTAAAATATTCCCTTTAATACCAATTACTTCATCATTTGACCTGTTAATGGGTCTCTAAGTTCAGGAAAACACAAGCTTATCCCTCTCAGGTTGCTGTTTCCTCATGATGTCATCTGCACAGCTACATTACCTCATCCACTTATTAAAAAAATAGGTCTTTAGACAGTTAGTTGGCAATTTGGCAATTTGCTCATGTATAATGCAAAAGAAGAAAGTCTAGTTTCAACTCATACCAATTCTACCTCTTTATTTCATGAGTAACTTTTATTTTAGCATAAAATAGGAATCATATGTTTATTCAACCAAGTGGGAATTTGAAAAATCCCAGCAATATATTAATTTTATTATCATTAGCCAGTTTTTTTTATAGTTACAGATTATGTGAAGAGTGCCTACCTTTCATTAGATGTATTTATTCATTTTTTTTCTAGAGAGGCAAATGTAGTCATCTAAAATGTTGACTGTATTTTTCTGTTTTCATGCTACATGATTTATCAATCTTTACATCTATGAAATGGATGAATTTTAAGCTTCTTGGAACAAAGCATCTTTCTTAAGTTTTTTTACAAAGCAAATGGTTTGTTAGTCAGAATATTTTCCATTGAAGAGATTCACATTTGTATCACTGTTTTGATGAACTTTTACATTAGGTAAGTAATTCCATTTTTTTTTTCTTATAAAGTCAGTTTTCTTTTTCAGTTCCATTCATTCATTTATCCAATATTAATTGGCAAACTTTTATTGAACACTTGCTTTAGGGAAGGCATGACGTTGGTTTGCACTGAGGATTTAGTCATAAATGATAGAGATCCATTATGCCCTCAAGGATGCCCGTATGGTTGGGGTAGGTGATGAGGGATTGATTACTGCTGGAAGAAGGATTACATGCTTTCAAAAATATAACAGGGAGAAAATATATAGGGAGAAAAGTCTCTACTTATGTTTTCAGGATAAGGTGGAATTAAATTCACTTCTCAAGATATTGCTGAAGTCAAAATGTGGACTTTTGTGCCTAAATAAACATGGGATTTGCATCATACTAGGCTGACTAAGGCAGCAAGTGATGCAGGCAGTGGTGGCACCACCTCTGAAAGCGAGCCTAGAGGGAAGGAGGCAAGCTGAACGGGGTCATTGCTACTACCATTTTGCTAGCACTTTGTCCTCTGTGAATTCAGTAACTGAGACACACTGTCTCTATCTGCCTCCACACTCTCATCCCTAGAGAGCACAATGGATCAACGGATCACCCAGAATCATTGTCCCATGACTGAAAGAATGTGGCTTCATGGGGCATCTAAATCCACATGTGTATAGGAAGAAAGCTATTCCTCTTCATTAAGGCCTTCCAGAGGCAACAGCTGTCAGCTTTTTCCTTGTTTTTAAGTCTTTTAATGATGATGATAATCATAATGATACAGAGAGGAAAGATCTAAAGTCATCTTAAGTCATTTCTCTCTGGAAAGGAATTCCCAGAAGGATTTTCCTCTCTTTATTATATATATATATATAAAAGGTTACAATAGCATCTATCACCATGTTCTTAGGTTTCTTTCAAATATTCTCACAGAAAATCTCTGAATTATTCTGCAGGCAGAGGTAGAGAGGGCTGGAGTGAACTGTGGAGGCAATACTTTTAGGAGGCATAGGTAAGCTTGAGAAGGCATATTTTGTCTGTATAAGCACAATGGCATGAGAGTATTTCCACTAAAGTCACATTATTCAGGAAAGTGGAACTGGCAGTGCTATCCAATTTGAAAATAATATCCAGTTGAACCCATCCAGCATGCAGGCTCTTGTTTCTTTTTCATCCTTCACTGATTTGTCCATATCCTTTGGTAATGGTTTCTGAATGTTTGAAAGTGAAAGTCGCTCAGTCTTGTCTGACTCTTTGTGATCCCATTGACTGTAGCCTGCCAGGCTCCTCTGTCCATGGAATTCCCCAGGCCATACTGGAGCGGGTGGCCGGTTCTTCCTCCAGGGGATCTTCCCAACCCAGGGATTGAACCCAAGTGACCCACATTGCAGGTGGATTCTTTACCATCTAACCCACAAGGGAGGCCCTGGTGCTTACAAATATCTTGAATGCTTATTAATATCCCAATCCAGGTCTTCTCTGTTATCATTCTTGATTTTAGTTGATGGAGAACCTGGTCATTATAATGCCTTTTACAGTCAATGGTGTTTACCCTTCATTGTTGATTCCATCAACTCTTTGAAGAAGCTTGGTAAGCCAATGTAAGGATCTCATGCTCAAATGCATATGTCTGTCTTTCTAAGGGTACCTCTTGACATACAAATCTACTCTTAATTTCTAGAAAATTCTTTACTTTCCTTGAATATAGTCCTTTGCTTGCTCTTTTATCAACCTATTAATAACAGAATCTCTTTGATCTTAGAATGACAAAAACTTACTAAGAACTCTTCGCCCCTTCAGAATTAGTTTCATCCACTCTCAGTGAGGCAGTAGTGAATACATAGCAGGTAATAGCTATAATGCTCTTCCCAGGTGGCGTTCGTGGTAAAGAATCCTCGTGCTGGATCCTCTATGATCCACCTCCCAGAGTAACGGAAACAAAAGCAAAGTGAACAAACGGGACCTAATTAAACTTATAAGCTTTTGCACAATGAAGGAAACTATATGCAAGGTGGAAAGACAGCCTTCAGAATAGGAGGCAATAATAGCAAATGAAGCAACTGACAAATAATTAATCGCCAAAATATACAAGCAGCTCATGGAGCTCAATTCCAGAAAATAAATGACCCAATCAAAAATGGGCCAAAGAATTAAAGACATTTCTCCAAAGAAGACATACAGATGGCTAACAAACACATGAAAAGATGCTCAACGTCACTCATTATCAGAGAAATGCAAATCAAAACCACAATGAGGTACCACATCACGCTGGTCAAAATGGCTGCAATCCAAAAGTCTACAAACAATAAATGCTGGAGAGGGTGTGGAGAAAAGGGAACTCTCTTACACTGTTGGTGGGAATGCAAGCTAGTATAGCCACTATGGAGAACAGTGTGGAGATTCCTTAAAAATCTGAACATAGAATTGCCATATGATCCAGCAATCCCACTGCTCGGCATACACACCAAGGTCAGAATTGAAAGAGACAAGTGTACCCCAGTGTTCATACAATAGCTAGGACATGGAAGCAACCTAGATGGGCATCATTGGCAGATGAATAGATAAGAAAGCTGTGATACATATACACAATGGAGTATTACTCAGCTATTAAAAAGAATGCATTTGAATCAGTTCTAATGAGATGGATGAAACTGGAGCCTATTATACAGAGTGAAGCAAGTCAGAAAGAAAAGCATCAATACAGTATATTAGCACATATATATGGAATTTAGAAAAATGGTAACGATGACCCTATATGCAAGACAGCAACAGAGACACAGATATAAAAAACAGACCTTTGTACTCTGTGGGAAAAGGTGAGGGTGGGATGGTTTGAAAGAACAGCATTGAAACATGTATATTATATGTGAAACAGATCACCAGTCCAGTTTCGATCCATGAGACAGGGTGATTGGGGCTGGTACACTGGGATGACCCTGAGGGATGGGATGGGGAGGGAGGTGGGAAGGAGGTTCAGGATGGGGGACACCTGTACACGCATGGCTGATTCAAGTCAATGTAGGGCAAAAACCACTACAATATTGTAAAGTAATTAGCTTCCAATTAAAATAAATTAATTAATTAACTAAAAGTAAAGAATCCTCCTGCCAATGCAGGCGATGCAAGAGCAGCAGGTTTGTTCCCTGGATCTGGAAGATCCCATGAAGTTAGAAAAGGCAACCCACTCCAGTGCTCTCGCCTGGAAAATTCCATGGGTAGAGGAGCCTGGCGGGCTACAGTCTATGGTCCACAAATAGCTGGACATGACTGAGTGACAGAGCACACAGAACACGTGCAATAGCTGTGCGAGGAGCCATGGCAGGTGAGGGACAGAAACCTGAGACAGAGTTTCCAGCAAGGTGACCACTCGTGTTCAGGTTAATAAGGAGTATCTGGGGAACACTTGACTCCCCACCAGCCATAGAAAGACTGGCTTTAACAGTATAGCTGCCAGATCAAATATAAGGTGTCTAGTTAAGTTTGAATTTCAGATAAATGACACATTTTTTTAGTATAAGTACATCTCAAATTTGCACTAGATCGGTGCCATGATTGAGGAGCTTGTGGTGCAGAAGGAACTATTTATCTAGTTCAATTTCTTCTTGCAGAGAATGCCCTTCCTCTTCTTGCATGTCCCATGTCCAGCTGGCTGTACCATCACCCAGTTGACTCCCTTTAAATCAGCTGAAATATTACAGGAATGTTGTTAGCAACAGATGGGCTCAAACATGTAGTTGTGGGAGTGTAAATTCAGTTTCTCAGTGAAAGGAAGTCTGGATCTGAGCTTAAATCAAATCTGGCTGCATGTCTAAAATTTACCTAAGCACATTTTTTGTAATTCTGAAAAAAATTAATTTATTTGAATGATTTTTTCCCTGAATTTTTCATATACAAATATGAAGAAATTACTCTGAATGAGGCACTTTTTACTCTAATTCTAGTTTAAACTTTTGAACTTGAGGTTTCTTTAATCAAGAGAAATTGACAGAAATGGCTGTTAACTTTCTAGTGATGTAGAATTAAAATTGCCATTTAACCAAAGCCCTGGAGAATCTAACTTTAACCTCCTTCAGTTATTGATGAGTAAATCACTGGCTTTTCAGAGAAACAGTGGTACAAGGAACACAGGAAGTTTCAAAGTGAACTTGGGTTCTTGTTCAGTAAAACAAAGTGGAATCTGACGAGGACCTAGGCGTCCTGTTGAAGGAGATGGGAATATATTTGATTGATGGGATACAAGAACTCTTGGAACTCAGAATAGAGAATGCCAGATAAAATAATTAAAATTCATGTTATTGCTTTGAAAATTGATGTCTTGATTTTAATTTTTTAGTAGTAACTTTAGATGAGGGCTTCCCTGATAGCTCAGCTGGTAAAGAATCCCTGCAGTGTGGGAGACTCCAGTTTGATTCCTGGATTGGGAAGATCTGCTGAAGAAGGGATAGGCTACCCACTCCAGTATTCTTGGGCTTCCCTTGTGACTCAGCTTGTAATGCGGGAGACCTGGGTTCAATCCCTGGGTTGGAAAGATCCCCTGGAGAAGGAAAGGCTACCCACTCCAGGAGCTAGTGATGGACAGGGAGGCCTGGGNGGGAAGATCTGCTGAAGAAGGGATAGGCTACCCACTCCAGTATTCTTGGGCTTCCCTTGTGACTCAGCTTGTAATGCGGGAGACCTGGGTTCAATCCCTGGGTTGGAAAGATCCCCTGGAGAAGGAAAGGCTACCCACTCCAGGAGCTAGTGATGGACAGGGAGGCCTGGGGTGCTGCTATTCATGGGGTCGCAAAGAGCCAGACATGACTGAGTGACTGAACTGAACTGAACCCATTCCAGTATTCTGGCCTGGAGAATTCCATGGACTGTATAGTCCACACGGTCACAAAGAGTTGGACATGACTGAGCAGCTTTCACTTTCACTTTAGAAGAGGTGAACAAATAACCCTTTGTGATGAAGAAAGCACTGTGCTGTATGAAAAAGCAAACTAATAATGATAGAAAGAAATCATAGAATTAAAAAATCATAATTATGGCACCACATGGGGAAGCGGGTATTTGCAAAGTGGAGAGTGAAGAAGTTGAAACATTCAGAAAACAAAGATCATGGCATCTGGTCCCATCACTTCATGGGAAATAGACTGGGAAAAAGTGGAAAAAGAGGAAAAAGTGTCAGACTTTATTTTTGGGGGGCTCCAAAATCACTGCAGATGGTGATTGCAGCCGTGAAATTAATAGACACTTACTCCTTGGAAGAAAAGTTATGACCTACCTATATAGCATATTCAAAAGCAGAGACATTACTTTGCCGACTAAGGTCTGTCTAGTCAAGGCTATGGTTTTTCCTGTGGTCATGTATGGATGTGAGAGTTGGACGGTGAAGAAGGCTGAGTGCTGAAGAATTGATGCTTTTGAACTGTGGTGTTGGAGAAGACTCTTGAGAGTCTCTTGGACTGCAAGGAGATCCGACCAATCCACTCTGAAGGAGATCAGCCCTGGGATTTCTTTGGAAGGAATGATGCTAAATCTGAAACTCCAGTACTTTGGCCACCTCATGAGAAGAGTTGACTCATTGGAAAAGACTCTGATGCTGGGAGGGATTGGGGACTGGAGGAGAAAGGGACGACAGAGGATGAGATGGCTGGATGGCATCACTGACTCGATGGACATGAGTCTGAGTGAACTCTGGGAGCTGGTGATGGACAGGGAGGCCTGGCTTGCTGCGATTCATGGGGTCACAAAGAGGCGGACATGACTGAGCAACTGAACTGAACTGAACTGAATACAATCCTATATAAACTAGATTCAAGAAATAGGGAGACTCAACTCTACAGGGAAAGGTTATATTGTTATCACCCTAATGCAGGTGTCAGTTTGCCATCATTATTGGTCAACCAGATATCTTGCCTTTCGTTGTGGCACAATAATAAGTGCACAACATCAGAGAATGACTGTTAACCAATTATGTTTTGTATGAATTTATCTAGCTTTCAGATCTAATTGCCAATGTGTAGAAACTGCAGGAGCCACAGGATTAAACTGAGAGAGACTATACAGGACTAACCAGACAAGACCAGAGGGTTAAATATTTTTCTTAGTGTAACTTGCTTGTAAGTATTTTTCTATAATTTGGTATCACAGATAAAGAAGGAGGGCGGGAGGTTTGCTGTACCAAAGTAAAAGAGATGTTAAGGTCATCACCAGGTTCAACCCATAGTTATACATTTGGATCATGATTTGGACAAAAAACAGTAGAACATATTTTTTAGACAGTTGAAAAATTTGATATTGCATTAGATGAAAATTTTCGATATGACAAAATATATATCGTAAGCTTAAAAATATTTCACAGCATGACCTCTTATAAAAGAAGTGCAAAGAAAAAGATCATGGCTTAAATAATATGTTTCTCTTCCTTTAGATTTCACATGGTTTTCCAACCTAGCCTGGAAAAAAAATTCTTTCTAGATCCCTTGAGAAAACACTATTCTCATTGAACATTTGATCCTAGCAGAAGCAATATTTGTAAAGAGAAGCAGTAGGTTTCTCTTTACAAATTCAGTCTGATGTTACATCAAAGGAATTCAGATAAACACTGAGGCAATAAGTTTCAAGTTCAAGCTAAATTCTTAATTTAAACTTCTAAAGAAGTTTTTGAAGTTTTTACATAACTATAACAAAATCTTCCGGAAATAGAATAAAAGACAAGCTTAACAGTAACAGTAATAACATTAGTAAAAATATTAAAACCTTAATGAGGTTTATCAACATGTTTAATGATAAAAGGAAATTGAGGTAAAGGAAAACTAAGTTGATTCAGAAGTATGTGTAAGAGTTACAGCTTTAAGATTTACGTAAACATTTCCAGGAATGCAATCATTTTTTTCTTGGGTCTATGCAGCCAGTAACTTTCTTTTCCAGCAGTACCTAACATAGTGCCTTGCAGCAGTATATGTGCGCAACACATCAGTTCAGTTCAGTCACTCAGACTTGTCCGACTCTTTGCGACCCCATGAATCGCAGCACGCCAGGCCTCCCTGTCCATCACCATCTCCTGGAGTTCACTCAGACTCATGTCCATTGAGTCAGTGATGCCATCCAGCCATCTCATTCTCTGTCATCCCGTTTTCCTCCTGCCCCCAATCCCTCCCAGCATCAGAGTCTTTTCCAGTGAGTCATTCTTCACATGAGGTGGCCAGAGTACTGGAGTTTCAGCTTTAGCATCATCCTTTCCAAAGAAATCCCAGGGCTGATCTCCTTCAGAGTGGATTGCTTGGATCTCCTTGCAGTCCAAGAGACTCTCAAGAGTCTTCTCCAACACCACAGTTCAAAAGCATCAATTCTTCGGTGCTCAGCCTTCTTCACAGTCCAAATCTCACACCCATACATGACCACAGAAAAAACCATAGCCTTGACTAGATGGACCTTAGTCAGCAAAGTAATGTCTCTGCTTTTGAATATACTATCTAGGTTGGTCATAACTTTTCTTCCAAGGAGTAAGTGTCTTTTAATTTCATGGCTGCAATCACCATCTGCAGTGATTTTGGAGCCCCCAAAAATAAAGTCTGACACTGTTTCCACTGTTTCCCCATCTATTTCCCGTGGAGTGATGGGACCGGATGCCATGATCTTCGTTTTCTGAATGTTGAGCTTTAAGCCAATTTTTTCACTCCCCTCCTTCACTTTCATCAAGAGGCTTTTTAGCTCCTCTTCACTTTCTGCCTTAAAGATGGTGTCATCTGCATATCTGAGATTACTGATATTTCTCCCAGCAATCTTGATTCCAGCTTGTGTTTCTTCCAATCCAGCGTTTCACATGATGTACTCTGCATATAAGTTAAATAAGCAGGGGGTCACCACATATTAAATGAATATATGTACTTCTTTTAATTAATCAAAGAGAATTTTCCCTGCTGCATTTTAAAGCTGCTTCTATTCAACTATTTGAAAATGAAAAAGAAAAATGTAGTTAGGTAGTGATCATTCTTGCACATAGTTCACAACTACTTTAGCTTTTTTATGGATTTGTTCATTATGTTGAATTCTTCGTTTGGTAGCATGTTAATAGTAGTCAATTGTAACTTTGCAGAAATCTAAATCTTGAGTCCGCAGTACCTTATGCAAAACTTCCAACCATATATGTCTGGGAATTTAGAAACTTTGAAACTAATAATTAATATGGTGCACATTTACCATGTATATAAGCACTAGCAGGATCTAAGACCACCATGCAAACACATTAATATTTCTGCAGTAAAATTAGAAATATCCAAAAGTAGAATAAATAAACTCTGCAAATAACTTTCCATTAGTTCAGATCAGGTTTTGCTAGCCCATGAACTTCAGTGTCAAATTTAACACAGCTTTGAATTTTCAGAGATTTGAGGATTTCAGAATTACAGTAATGATGCTGTGGGGTCTAACAGCATTAATTTATGACCTGCTTTATAAAGCAAACTCTATTCTCTTCCTTTTCAATGGAAATATTCAGAGCAGTTATTTCAGTGCTTAGACAAAATTGTCTTAGGGCATGTTTTAATATAGCCATTGTCTTAATAATTAAAAAACAGATTCTTTTGGACATGATTTTTGTGTATTACTTCTTGAGAGTACTTATGGAGATAGTAATTAGTGCGAATTCTGACCAAAAGGTCTGTTTCTCACAGACTGCCTACTTATGCCCTAGTGTAGAAGCAGAACTGGGTGGGTCTCAGGCCATATCAACATGTGATTTGTCATATTCTTAACTGTCCTTTGGGAGTAAATTGGCATTCAATAAGTAGACAATTTATGCCATTATTCGGGTAATTAAAATATATTACTGCCTCAGATAATGAATAGTTTCCAATGTTTTCAAAGAATAAAATAGCATTCAAAGAGAGTGCAGATGGTCCTATTTTATGTAAATGTAAATATTACATTGGTTAGTGAACTCTGAAATAAATGTAAAATTTTGCCGTAAGAAACAAATTGATTCAGTCACTAAAAGTCAAATTATATAAACACTTACCACTTTTAGAGGAAGTTAAAGCTAAGGTCATACACTCTTCTGATACTGGAACTATAAAAGGAGCTCCTTTCCCAAACAAAATCTCTAGGCAAATCTAACACAAAATTAAAATTATATTAGCCTTTTCTCCATATATTAGACAAAGAGTCAAAGAGAAGGACACAAAACAGACCTAGAAATGGGACAGAACATTTAAGGAAAAGGTAAACTCATTTGAGTTTACTGGGAAAGAGGTGGAAATATCTTCTGCCCAGGAAGCTGATGGGATGGGGAGCATTTTTTCTCCATTTTGCTCCAAAATTTCTGCACTCCCAAGTGAAGTAAGAAGGAAGAATAAAGAGCTGGTGTGGTGGACCACAGGGACCCCTGAACCAGTGGGGCCTTCAGAGTGGCAGGTCCTTCTTGGAGGAGACACCCTTGCTTCTGCAGAGACAGAGAAAGTCCAAGAGGCAAAGTAAAGAGGGTTTGCCCTGGCATAGGGTAGCCTGCCTCTGCGTTCACTCAGGAATCAGGCCAAGAGGTGCCTTAAATATGAAGTGTACATCTTTAATGAAAAGTCCTTTTTCTTTCATACCTTGAGAATGTTGATGGGGCAGGCTGAATCATGTGTCCCATATACTTATGTTGAAGTCTTAACCCCTAGGATGTCAGAATGTGACTGAACTTACAGATAAGACCTTTAGAGAGGTGATTAGTTTAAAATGAGGGTATTAGGGTGTCTCTACTCCAATGTGACTGAGGAGAGTTGGACACAGAGAGCCACCAGGGACTCACGGCCACAGAAGGTAGACCACGTCAGAGGCAGCAGGAAAGAGGCCATTTGCAAGACAGAGAGAGACGCCTCTGGAGACACAAGCCCTGCAGACACCTCAGTCTTGGACTTCCAGCCTTCAGAACTGTGAAAGAAATTTCTTTTGTTTGAGCCCCACAGTGTGCGGCATTGTGTTATGGCAGCCCAAACAGACTAACATATTCAACTTAACAAAAGTGCTGCAGGAGCAGTAGTAACTTAATAAAATAAAATCTTACTTGGGTGGACAGGAAACACACATCAGTGCCTTTAGAATCAGGCAGTAAAAAAAAAATACTGGTTAATAATAATTCATCCATTTAAAATGAGGTTTTCAAAATCCCTTCTGTGGGAGGCAGAGTAATATCCACCTAAAGATGTCCACTAGACATACAGTCATGTGTTACAGAAACAGTGGGAAGCTAACTCACACACATTCCTGTGGATTCCTGACCGTGATGGGAGGGGTGGGCTGCTTTTCCTCATCATTCCTTATGATAGATAGCCCATCCCACTGCTGGATGGCTCTTCCTTTCAGAACTTTCTTGTTTCCCATCCTCCTCCCCCTGGCATCTGGCAAAACAAACACAATTTCTTTTTACTCAGTGTGGTGCAATTGAAAACTTGTTGATCTTTAATTTGAGGTGATGTTTCTAGCGTTAAACAGCTATTGACCAAGTAACTGGACAAGTGACTCCAGTTTTCTCCTCTACAAAGTGAGGCGATAACCATTTAAATCTCACAGGGCTGTTCAGAGAATTAAATGAATACATACAAATTGAGTTTATAAAGTGTCAAGTATTGAAAACATCTGTTTTTATATCTATTAATTGATTTTTTCACGCAGGCTTTAAAATACTTGAAGGCAACTTGAATGTGCCTCTTAATATCTTCTTTTGCTTACATACCATCAACCTCTTCAGCTGTCTTTAATCCACACCATTTCTAGTCCATTTTCCAAGACTCTTAAGTATTAGCCAATATCTTCATGGAAATTTTTGTAACAATTAAAGATCAAGGAAAATGTAGACCTATCTATTCTTTTTTCTTTAAAATTTCTGGCAAAAGAGTTACCAAAGACAGCTTCACTCACTTATCATCCTGATGTGCTAAGCTTAGTTGTTTAGTTGTGTCTGACTTTTTGTGACCCCCATGGACTGTAGCCTGCCAGGCTCCTCTGTCTATAGGGATTCTCCAGGCAAGAATACTGGAGTGGGTTGTCATGCCCTCCTCCAGGAGATCTTCCCAACCCAGGGATCAAATCTTGGTTTCCCACATTGCAGGTTGATTCTTAACTGTCTGAGCCACCAGCAGGTTATCCTAGTGTTGCTGGGGTCCCAGGGCTGAGGGCAAGCGCTGGCCTCAGCTAGCATGTGTCTGCCTGTCTGCCTGTGAGACTAGAGAGGCTCTGTCCCAGCTGGAGTCCTGATTGGCTCCAGTGATGCTGGTCACTATAAGACCTTCTGTCCCCATTCTTTCCTTTTCTAAAAGTCTAAAGCATCACAGTGATAAAGAGAAGGCATAAGAGCATGCGCTGCAGGAGTTTTCTTTTTATAAGACCTCTGTTTCCACATCTGCGTACATCAATCCCCACCCTCACTCTCCCCCTCGCATTGCCTCCTGGGTGTGGTGAAGGAAAGGGAACTGTGATGACATCTGTACATAGGGAGGAGGGTGACAGTGACACCAGTTACTAATATGTCTTGAAGATTGATTAATGGTGCTAGGAGCTACAAAAATGTTTGATATTGAGGAGGCTTTTCAAGAAAGGGAGCTTAGTAACTCTGAGGTCTGAGGAAGGGCTGCATGAGGGACGGCTTTGTTCCCTCCAAGGATACAGACAGGTTTCTTCAGACTTTTGGTTTATTTTAGACAATGGCTATCACAATGGTGTCTCAGATAGGACAGCAAAAGTCACCCTGTGATGATTGTTCAGAAAGGTTTCCAAGGCTTTCTGGAAAGTCTTATGACCTGTAGCATTGCCCTCTGTAGTAGTTAATGATTCTGAATTTGGATAAAAAGGAAAAATTGAATGAAGAACAAATAAAATAGAGGACATTTACATCATTTACATTTCTTTGGTCGTAAAACTATCCTTTAGTCAGATCCATTAGACCAGAAGGAAAAAGTTGTTTTGTTTTGTTTTCAGAAGCAGATCCAAAATCAAAACTTGACATTTAAATGTCTCTCTCAGAGTCAGGTAAGACCACAGACAGGTACGCAGTGTCACAGCCCAAGCCAGTGACTGAGTCTTTGCATTTTAATGGCTTCACGTTGGGTCACATCGTGAGCCCACCATACGTGAAGGGCTATGTTTCATTTCTCTCTTTAAAGATTGAGGAAATAGTAAAAAGNCACAGACAGGTACGCAGTGTCACAGCCCAAGCCAGTGACTGAGTCTTTGCATTTTAATGGCTTCACGTTGGGTCACATCGTGAGCCCACCATACGTGAAGGGCTATGTTTCATTTCTCTCTTTAAAGATTGAGGAAATAGTAAAAAGCATGCAAAAGTCACTGTATTAAATAGGAGTTAGAAAGGGGTGTTAAGTGCTGACTCCTTTCTTCAAGGAATTTAAACATACACAACCAACAAGACAAATAAGCAGAAAGGTACGGAGAAGGGTCTCCAGGTGTTCACCATAGAGTGACTGTCACAGGCAATGACGGCTGGTACTGACTAAATACAAAGGCCATGTGCTTGGGTTAGCTCAGCTCTGCTACATAAGACAAATGGACCTCTGGGCCTGCAGAGGTCTCCCCACCAAGAGCTGAGGAACTTTGTGGATTCCATCTTGTTTTTCGGGATTCTAGTTAGTGCTTACAGCATTGCTAGCAATCTGGTCTGAATTGCTTTGTTTTATTGCACATTCTGATGGCACATGCTCATGACTTTAGTTCCTCAGTGTATCCATATATCGGGCTAGTTCAGAACCAAGATGTCTAACATCACCAGCCAGGATTTCAGGATTTGGGGTCACAAGATCCTCNGGATTCTAGTTAGTGCTTACAGCATTGCTAGCAATCTGGTCTGAATTGCTTTGTTTTATTGCACATTCTGATGGCACATGCTCATGACTTTAGTTCCTCAGTGTATCCATATATCGGGCTAGTTCAGAACCAAGATGTCTAACATCACCAGCCAGGATTTCAGGATTTGGGGTCACAAGATCCTCATGTTCCAGAATGATGTCACTTTACTGCAAAAATCTTAATGTGTTTCCCTTAAATTTCTCATTTCTAGATTTAACTCCTTGCCCAAAATCTCTCAAAATATGACAAAAAGACTCAAAATTTCAAATTAAGATACTTTAATTTACTAACAGTCAGGATGCAGGAGGGAACAAGAGAAACCTGCAGGCATGTCCACGCTCAGGTCACTTCTCTCCCTCACCTGCCCAGGCCCCCCTGTACCTGTACGTAGAACCCATACTGAATGTGCAATCCAACCATGGTGTCAAGGGACTTTGCCCAAAAACCACCTTCTTCATGGCTGAGAAGGATGCTGCTTTTCCAGAGAATTTATTTCCCCTTACTTGTGCTCAGGGATCCTTTGTGACACAGGGGAACTGTGGGCTAAGGTGACTTGTGCCAAGGGTGTTATGAACCTCTGACAAGGGAGGGGCGGAGCCCTCTCATTTGTGCTCGTCAAAATGTGGCCCCTGGTGACATAAACACCATGGATACAGGCCTCTTTCGGGTGTGCTGACCTTTTGCCCAGGTTCACCACTGCAGCCAAGCTGTTGATGGCCTGGAGTCTTTGATGAAGCAAAGGCTTGTGAGCCCAAACTGAACCTTCGGACTTTGTCCCTCCANCCCCTGGTGACATAAACACCATGGATACAGGCCTCTTTCGGGTGTGCTGACCTTTTGCCCAGGTTCACCACTGCAGCCAAGCTGTTGATGGCCTGGAGTCTTTGATGAAGCAAAGGCTTGTGAGCCCAAACTGAACCTTCGGACTTTGTCCCTCCAACAGAGAGCATCCAGGAAAAGCCAGGAAGCCTCTACCACCAAGCTGTATAGGTAGAGAAGTCACCTGGAGTACCTACCTACTGAACTGCATGTGGTGCAGTTTGAGAACATTCTGGAAGATGTGAAGGACTTGCAGAGATTATCTACAGAAGCAGATTAGAGTAATATGCCTGGTACCAGAAGACAGACCATTCCTAGCTACACTTGACTGGTTTCTGTTATTTTTAATGAGAAAAATAGAAATCAATATCAAAACCTTACTGTCAAATACTAAGGACTACAACAGCTTTTAAACTATGTAAAACGATACAGAATTCTCATTTCACAGGATAGATCTACCATTCTTAATAATTTCATTGATTGTCCCATGGGTCGGGTGGACTTGGTGGGCTCCACTGACTTTTACAATGGGCCTTTTTGTTGTTCTGAAGGCTCTCCTAAAGCCTTGCCTCTGGTCAGACAAGGTAAAGGACAATTCATAACAAATGCCATCTAAAGAGGGGTATTTTTAAACCATAAGATAATTCTTAACAGCTTCCAAAACAAAGCTTGTTAAGAGAAAGAACATTTCTGCCCAATATTCAAACTTGGTTCAATAAACATTTGTTATGCCTTTCCCACGTGTCACATGGAGGGGGAGAATCAGAATGCCAGTGAGAGATGGTTATTGCCCTGGAGGACCCTACTGGTTTCCTCCAATGAATGGCATTCATGGAAATTCACAAGCATGAAAAATTATGTGTAATATTTCTCATGCTTTCAAATGTCAGTGTTTCAGAGGAGGTTTTTACCATGAAAATTGCATTCACTGATACAGATCTCCACAATGTTATGCACATTCCTAGAATTGTGGCTTTTTCAAGAGAATTTTCTAAGCACAATAACCAATAACTATTTTGATACTGAAATCACAGGTGTGCATAAGAGCAGTTTTGGACATTAGCAGTGGCTATTGGGAAGATACCATTTGTTGGACCATTCATGTATGTCATACCTGGAGCAAATATGACTGTCACATCAGCAGCTATGGTTGTGTCTAACCAATGTCAAGGTGTAAGAGTGATCTTCCTCTCCTTTGCAGTGAAAACCCTGATATTCTAACATTCCATAAAATCTCCCCCATAGTTGAGTGTACGTCACTGCATGGCTATACATTTTAATGTACCAAAGCTTGGTTTTCATCATTACTTATCCTTCCCACATTCTGGACCCTGTCTATTGGAAGTTCAGCTCAGTTCAATTGCTCAGTCATGTCTGACTTTTTGCAACCCCATGGATTGCAACATGTCAGCTTTCCTGTCCACCATCAACTTCTGGAGCCTTCTCAAACTCATGTCCATCAAGTCGGTGATGGCATCCAACCAATCTCATCTTCTGTTGTCCCCTTCTCCTCCTGCGTTACTGGGATTACCCAGCATCAGGGTCTTTTTTAGCGAGTCAGTTCTTCACATCAGATGGCCAAAGTATTGGAGCTTCAGCTTTAGCATCAATCCTTCCAATGAATCTTCAGGACTGATTTCCTTTAGGATTGTCTGGTTGGATCTCCTTGCAGTCCAAGGGACTCTCAAGAGTCTTCTCCAACACCACAGTTCAGAAGGATCAACTCTACAGTGCTCAGTCTTCTTTATGGTCCAGCTCTCACATCCATACATATGAGAGTTGGAAACTCTCTGTTGGAAACCATCAGTTGGAAACTTAGTTAGAAAATGTAATTTCTTCTTACATGTGAGGAAACAGAAAGAGATTTGAATAGAAATGGTTTATTGGGTTTCAAAGGACAAAACAGAGGTTTTTGTCTAAGATTGTTAATTGAACTAACAGATATAGATCCGCCTGTCATCCAATTTCAAAGAATCCTCTCATTAAATCTGCATTCTGGGTCTCCCTCAGCCTCTCTTGTGAACCATTCTCTGGAAGACTCCTTTCACCTCACAGATTATCACTGTTGATAACACATTTGGCAAACCAGAGGAGACAGTGGAGATTCTGCTGTTACCTGTGCTTAGGTGGAGATGTCTCAACTAGAAGTACTTGCTGGGAGTTAGTTCTGTAAGTGGGGTTTTGCTGAACACTTACTTGCATTTGAAGGAGAAATCCTTAGGCCCTTGACACAGATGTGGCTCAGAAAGGCCATATATAAAGAAGAGCAAAAATGGGTAGATGAATGAGAAGAAAAAAGCCACTTTATTCTTCCAAGCTTGATACTTTAAATTGCAGTGCTGCAGAAGACTCTTGAGAGTCCCTTGGACAGCAAGAAAATCAGACCAATGAATCCCAAGGAAAATGAACCCTGAATATTCACTGGAAGGACTGATGCTGAAGCTCCAATATTTTGGCCTTCTGATGCGAAGAGCTGACTCATTGGAAGATATCCTGATGTGAGGAAAGACTGAAGGCCGGAGGAGAAGGAGATGACAGAGGATGAGATGGTTGGATGGCATCAATGACTCAATGATCATGAGTTTGAGCAAACTCTGGAAGATAGTGAAGGACAGAGAAGCCTGGCACGCTGCAGTTCATGGGATCACAAAGATTTGGACATGGCTTAGCGACTGAACAACACCAACATTCTTCCAGGCAATAATTCTTTCAAGAAAGCCAAACTGTGATTCTCTCAAGCTGCCCATAGATGAGAATTATCTTCTTGCAAACCCCCAGCTCTGGGGTTTCTGTGTTGTTAACAGCAAAATCTCAATGTCTGTCTCTATTTAAAACATTTTTTATGACACAAATGAACTTTTCTACAAAACAGAAACAGACTTACAGACATAAAGAACAGACTTGTGTTGTGGTTACCAGGGCAGGCTGTAGGGTCAGGGTGGGATAGATTGGGAGTTTGGGGTTAGCAGATGCAAACTGTCATACATAGAATGGATAAACAGCAATGTCCTACTGTACAGCATAGGAGCTATCTTTAATATCCTATGATAGATCATTATGGAAAAAATATGAAAAAAGAATACATATTTGTATGTATAACTGAATCACTCTGTAGTACAGCAGAAATTATCACAACATTATAAATCAACTATACTGCAATTAGAAAAAACCATTTTTTAATCCTTTAGAAAATGTAATATTTCCTATAAAAATTTTACAAATTTCTTAAAAATGGAATTTTCCAGCAACCCTGGAAATCCAAAGAGGACCCCAAACTCTTAGTATTAAGCAGATTCCTGTCTGAAATATCTTGAAATGACAATTCCTTGGAGTTTAGCTTGCCTAGGTCTAATCTTGGCTAGAACATAAAAATGTTTGTTTTTCTTCATCAGCTTAGATATACAGCTTGCAATTTTTTAGATCACGCTTCCTCTGTAATTGGCAGATTCTACAATACAGCACAGCTAGAATCTGTGTTTGAGAAGGAGAAGAAAGTGTGCAATATTTTTTTCTGTCATTATATAGGATGACTAAAAGCCATTGAAACACTTCCATCTCAGTATTCTTAATCTATTTTCACAAAGAATCTTTTTACCTCATAGCTATCCTCTCTATTTCAAGACATCCCAAAAAATTATTGTTGTCCCTACAATTACAATTTTCAGCCTAGAAGATGTATTATAGTTTATTATCAATATATCAATATTTCTCTTTTTTCCTGTAGAGTAAGGAGCAGTTATTTCAGAATAAGTGGGAAAATAAGCACAAACAAGAATACAGAGGACCAAAAAGCAGCAGAACTCAGGACCACAGATGGAGTCAATAGATTTTTCATCCCTGACACTCATGCTATAAGTCTTATACTACGTTTGCAATGAAATAATCAAAGCATAGCAGCCTTGTAGCCACACCGATACTCTTTACTGATATTGATCTGAATAAGAACCTCGGAAAGGCATATTTGAAAATAAGAACCCTGAGAAAGATTCAAGAAATCTGAAACATGGGTTTTGAAAGTAGATTCAGTCATTTGCAGGAAACTACCCATTAAGAATAAGCTCTCTGAAAATAGGATGAGGCAGACCTCTCTGCTTTCACAAACAGTGGATGTAAATCCCTAAAAATGGAAGCTGCTGGAAGAGTTGGCTCCTCTGCCTGGTTGGCCAGGCAAAGAGGACTTCATGCCCAGGGAACTGTGAGAGACAAATCCAGAGCTGGATCAGAGGGGATCAGTGGCTAGTAGGGAGTATTCTCAATGTGTGCCTGGGAAGTGCCAGAAAAGAACTTGAATTTCTAAAAACCAAGATCAATAGCACTGGCCTTGCCTGGGGTATGGTGGCAATGAAGGGTGAGTGAGGGAAGTGTAGCGGCTGTGGAACCCTTCACCCTTTGACTGTCTGATGCTCAGCTGCTTCTGGAGGGCCTGGGCCACACCTTGCAAAGACATCATCTTCATATGCAGACCATACCCAAGTAAGCTGTGGTCTAATAATCTCTTTAAACGTGACTTTGCAGCACAGGGAGCTATACTTAACACTTTATAATAACCTATAAGGGAAAAAAAAAATCTGAAAAAAATATATGTACTTATAACTGAATTACATTGCTGTACACTTCAAACGAACACAGTACTATAAATCAACTATATTTATATTGCTGATAAAGTTGAAGTAAAGGAAGAGGATTTAACTTCCTGTCAGAAACAACTAAATCAGCTAAAATATATAAAACAATGATTTTCAGATACTGGACATCAGGCATCACAGTACAGTGATCCCTGAAAGAGAAGAAAAAACACAGAAGCTAATGATAATAACCCAGCGTATTGCCTAAATTCCAGACTTCAACACAAGATAGGGAGTCCAGGTTGCATTCAATGATCTCTTTAAGTTGAAAAAATATTCCTTGTCTTAGAGACTATTTTTCTGACACTGAAGAAGGGAATGGCTACCCACTGCAGTACTCATGTCTGGAGAATTCCATGGACAAAGGAATCTGGCAAGCTACAGTCCACAGGGTCACAAAGAGTCTGATATAAGTATTGCTACCCTAGCTTTCTTTTGGTTTCCATTTGCAACTTTTTCCATTCCTTCATTTTCAGCTTGTGGTGTGTTTTTACATTTGAAGTGAGTCTCTTGTAGACAGGATATGTATAGATCTTATTTTGCAGTCCATTCAGTTATTCATTATCTTAATATTGGAGAATTTAGTCCATTTACAGTTAAAGAAATTCTTGGTAATATTTACCCATCGCCATCTTGCTAACTGTTTTCTAGTTGTTTTGGCATTTCCTCCCTGTTTCTTTCTCTCTTTCTTTGTGATTTCATGACTGTAGTGAAATGTTTATGTTTTTGTCTCTGTCTTTTAAAAATTTATACAGGTTTTTGTTTTTTTATTACCAAGAGGTGTACCTATAACAGTCTATCTTAAGTTAGTAACAACTTAAACTTGATCTCGTTACAAATCTTAATGTTATTACTCATTAAACATTAAAGATGTTTAATGTTTTTGTTGTCTTATGTATTCCTTAAATAATTTTGATGTCTTATGTATTCCTTAAATAATTATTGTAATCATGGATACTTTTACTATTTTTGTCTTTTAACCTTCCTACTAGATTTATAGTAATTGATTCTTTACTTTTACTTTCCCAGTGAGATTTTTTATTTACTTTCCCAGTGAGATTTGTTCTTTCCTATATTTTCTTGTTATCAATTAGCACCCCTTCTTTCCAGCTTAATGAGGTCCTTTTAACATTTCTCATAATGCTTGTTTAGTGGTGATGAACTATTTTAGCTTTTTCTTATCTGGAAACATATCTCTCCTTCAATTCTGAATGTTAGTTTTGCCTGATAGTTTTATTAGTTGGAAGTTATTTTCTTTCAGTTATTTGAATACATTGTCCCACTCCCTTAAGGACTGCAAAATTTCTGTTGAAATATCTGCTGGTTATCTTATGAGGGTTACCTTGCATGTAACTAGTTGTTTTCCTCTTGATGCCTTTAAAATTCTCTCTTTAGCTTTAATCTTTGCCATTTTAATTATAATGTGTCTTGGAGTTGACCTCTTTGGATTCATTTTGTTTGGACTCCCTTTGATTCTTAGATATATGTTTCCTTCCTCAGATTGAAGAAGCTTTCAGGTATTATTTCTTCAAATAAGTTCTTTGCCTCCTTCTCTCTCTTATCTTCTTATGAGACCCCTATACTGTGAATGTTAATATTTTAGATAGTTTCCCAGAGGTCTCTTAAATTGTCTCTTCAATTTTTAAAATTATTTCATCTTTTCTCTGTTCAATTTGGGTACTTTCCACTACTTTTAAAAATTTATACAGGTTTTTGTTTTTTTATTACCAAGAGGTGTACCTATAACAGTCTATCTTAAGTTAGTAACAACTTAAACTTGATCTCGTTACAAATCTTAATGTTATTACTCATTAAACATTAAAGATGTTTAATGTTTTTGTTGTCTTATGTATTCCTTAAATAATTTTGATGTCTTATGTATTCCTTAAATAATTATTGTAATCATGGATACTTTTACTATTTTTGTCTTTTAACCTTCCTACTAGATTTATAGTAATTGATTCTTTACTTTTACTTTCCCAGTGAGATTTTTTATTTACTTTCCCAGTGAGATTTGTTCTTTCCTATATTTTCTTGTTATCAATTAGCACCCCTTCTTTCCAGCTTAATGAGGTCCTTTTAACATTTCTCATAATGCTTGTTTAGTGGTGATGAACTATTTTAGCTTTTTCTTATCTGGAAACATATCTCTCCTTCAATTCTGAATGTTAGTTTTGCCTGATAGTTTTATTAGTTGGAAGTTATTTTCTTTCAGTTATTTGAATACATTGTCCCACTCCCTTAAGGACTGCAAAATTTCTGTTGAAATATCTGCTGGTTATCTTATGAGGGTTACCTTGCATGTAACTAGTTGTTTTCCTCTTGATGCCTTTAAAATTCTCTCTTTAGCTTTAATCTTTGCCATTTTAATTATAATGTGTCTTGGAGTTGACCTCTTTGGATTCATTTTGTTTGGACTCCCTTTGATTCTTAGATATATGTTTCCTTCCTCAGATTGAAGAAGCTTTCAGGTATTATTTCTTCAAATAAGTTCTTTGCCTCCTTCTCTCTCTTATCTTCTTATGAGACCCCTATACTGTGAATGTTAATATTTTAGATAGTTTCCCAGAGGTCTCTTAAATTGTCTCTTCAATTTTTAAAATTATTTCATCTTTTCTCTGTTCAATTTGGGTACTTTCCACTAATCTGTCTTCCAGTTCACTGAGCCATTTCTCTGTAATCTGATCTATTATTGACTCTGGTGTGTTTTTTAAAATGTTTAGTTATTGTATTCTTCAACTCTGGTTCCTCTTTATATTTTTTAACTTTTTGTTAAATGACTCACTCTGTTCATCCATTCTTTTCTGTAATTAACTGAGCATCTTCATGATCATTACCTTGAACTCCCTACTGGGTAAATTATTTCCACTTCACTCAGTTCTTTTTGGAGTTTTGTCTTATTCCTTGCTTTGGAACATATTCCTGCATCTCCTTATTTTGCCTAATTATCTGTGTTTAGTTCTGTGTCTTGTGGTTTGGATACATTCCCCAATTTCAGAGAAGTGGCCTTAGGTAGGAAATGTCTTAAGCACACTCCTCTCTGGTCAGCAGAGCGATATGCTCTTGGTGTGCCCCTTATGTGGGTTCTGTGGGCTCTTCTTTTGTGGCAGGACTGGTTCCTGTGGGTGCACGGGTAGGGGGGACCGACCTCCAGTCCACTCAGCTGCCAATGTAGTATGCCAGTGTGGCTGCCTCATATGGCGTTGCTGGCCCATTCCTGGCATGGCTGACTATATGGTCCAGGTGTCCCAAGGCTATAGTAGCACTGGCTTAGAAAGATCAGCAGGAGAAAAATAGACAGATTTTATTCTGTTTACATATCAGGCTTCCTTGGTAGCTCAGGTGGTAAAGAATCCGCCTAAAATGCAGGAGACCTGGGTTCATTTCTTGGATCAGAAAGATCCTCTAGAGAAGAGAATGGAAACCTACTCCAGTATTCTTGCCTGGAGAATCCCATGGACAGTGGAGCCTAGAGGGCTAGAGTCCATGAGGTCACAAAGAGTTTGACTCGACTAAGTGACTTATACTTTTACACTTTTCAGTCTTGAAGGAGCGGCCTCCTGTAACAGATGGAGCTGGTCATTCAACTCTGCATCAGCTCTTGGTTGTCTCTCAAGCCTCTGTGGTTGTCCAAGAGGGCCATTATATTTTTAATAGCTCCCAGTAGTTTAAAATATGCCAAGACCTGTCATTGTCCCAAAGGGGAGGATCTCAACAGCTAGACACAGGCTAACTGGATTCCAGGCCCTCAGGCAATAGTGTTCAAATATATATACAGTTTTGAGGAGCAATAAGCATTAGATCACCACAAGTGATTTGGAAATATCTGCTGTGTTGCTCACAAAAGTTAGGGCTCCACATGAGTGTAAATACACTTCTTTCTGAGAAATGCTGGTGAGTTGGAACAAGGCAAAAAGAGGTCCCCAAGATGGTGCTCATAATCTATGTTCATGAGGTCAGATCCATTAACCCCTAGATGTCTGCCAAATCTGAAGCCTGCTCCTCAGGCTGAAACTCCAGGACAAGAAAGTGACCTTCATAGAAAGACTAAGGGTGGGGCAAGGTGTGCCTCAGTCCACTGTCTGCATGGTGCCTGGGGTGTGGCAGCTGCCTTCTAAAAATAGAAGAGGAGAAAACACTTCCAAACACATTTTATGAGGCCAGTATTATCTGATACTAAAATAAGACAGTTCAGTTCAGTTCAGTTCAGTCGCTCAGTTGTGTCCGACTCTTTGCGACCCCATGAATCACAGCCTGCCAGGCCTCCCTGTCCATCACCAACTCCCGGAGTTCATTCAGTCTCATGTCCATTGAGTCAGTGATGCCATCCAGCCATCTCTCCTCTGTCGTCCCCTTCTCCTCCTGCCCCCAATCCTTCCCAGCATCAGTCTTTTCCAATGAGTCAACTCTTCACATGAGGTGGCCAAAGTACTGGAGTTTCAGCTTTAGCATCATTCCTTCCAAAGAACACCCAGGGCTGATCTCCTTCAGAATAGACTGGTTGGATCTCCTTGCAGTCCAAGGAACTCTTGAGAGTCTTCTCCAACACCACAGTTCAAAAGCATCAATTCTTTGGTGCTCAGACTTCTTCACAGTCCAACTCTTACATCCATACATGACTACTGGAAAAATCATAGCCTTGACTAGACAGATCTTAGTGGGCAAAGTAATGCCTCTGCTTTTGAATAAGCTATCTAAGTTGATCATAACTTTTCTTTCAAGGAGTAAGCGTCTTTTAATTTCATGGCTGTATGCAGGTCAGGAAGCAACAGTTAGAATTGAGCATGGAATAACACTGGCTTCAAATAGGAAAAGGAGTACGTCAAGGCTGTATATTGTCACCCTGCCTATTTAACTTACATGCAGAGTACATCATGAGAAATGCTGGACTGGAAGAAACACAAGCTGGAATCAAGATTGCCAGGAGAAATATCAGTCACCTCAGATATGCAGATATGCACCACCATTATGGCAGAAAGTGAAGAGGAACTAAAGAGCGTCTTGACGAAAGTGAAGAGGAGAGTGAAAAAGTTGGCTTAAAGCTCAACATTCAGAAAACGAAGACCATGGCATCTGGTCCCATCACTTCATGGGAAATAGATGTGGAAACAGTGGAAACAGTGTCAGACTTTATTTTGGGGGGCTCTAAAATCACTGCAGATGGTGACTGCAGCCATGAAATTAAAAATAAGACAAGGATGCCACAAAAAAGAGAAATTTATAGGTTATTGTCACTGATGAACATAAATGCAAAAACCCTCAACAAAATATTAGCAAACTAAATTCAAACAATATAATACACAGTAACTTTTTTTTTTTTTTTTTTTCCTTTTTTGGCTGCATTTCATGACTTGAGGGATCTTAGTTCTCGACCAGGAATCAAACCCAGATAACTGCAGTGAAAGTGCAAAGTCCAAAACACTGGACCACCACTAAGAAATTCCAACAAATTGAAGAATAAAAATCATGTGATCATCTCAATAGTTTTATGAAAACTTTTTGACAAAATTCAACATATCTGTTTATGACAAAACCTATCCAGAAATTGGCTATAGAGGGAACATATCTCAACATAATAAAGGCTATTCTGTAATAAATCCATGACTAACATACTCAGTAGTAAAAAGCTAAAAGCTTTCGCCTAAACTCAGTAACAAGATAAGGGTATCTATTTTTTGCTGCTTTTATTCAACATAGTTTTGGAAGCCTTATGTTGTCAGAGCAATTAGGCAAATAAAAGAAATTTTTTAAAAATTCAAATTAGAAAAGAAATAAAAACTGTCACCATTTGCAGATGACATAATATATGTAGAAAATACTAAAGGGTATGTCAAAAAACAGTTAGAACTAAAAAGTAAATTCAGTAGAATTGGAGAATACAAAATTAACACACAAAAATCTTCAATATTTCTTTATAGTAGTAACTATCAAAAAGATAAATTAAGAAAACAATTCTGTTTAGCATCAAAAAATAAATTTAGGAACTAAACTGAACTGAACTGAAATCTAGGAATAAATTTAAACAAGGAAGTGAAATGCTTGTGTATTGAAAACTACAAGACATTAATGAAAAAAAATTGAAGAAGATACAAATAAATGGGAAGATGTTCCATGCTCATAGAATGGGCGCCTTGAAGGTGAAGGTGAAGGTGAAGTCACTCAGTCGTGTCCGACTCTTTGCGACCCCGTGGACTGTAACCTACTAGGCTTCTCCATCCATGGGATTCTCCAGGCAAGAATACTGGAGTGGATTGCCATTTCCTTCTCCAGGGGATCTTCCCAACCCAGGGATCGAACCCTGGTCTCCCGCATTGGAGGCAGAAGCTTTAACCTCTCAGCCACCAGGGAAGCCAAAATACCCCTTACTGTCCAAAGCAATATACACATTCAATGCAATCCATATCAAAATTTCAATAGTACTTTCATATAAATAGAACAATCCTAAAATTTGTTCAGAATCACAAAAGACCCCAAACAGCCAAAGCAATCTTGAGAATAAAAAACAAAACTGAAGGCATCTCATTCTCTTATTTCAAACTAAATTTGAATTAATTTCTAAATTCAAATTAAATTTGAATTACTGTACAAAGCTAACATAATCAAAATGGTATGGTATTGTGATAAAAATAGTCACACAGATAAATGGAAGATAAGAATGAATTATAAGAATAAATCCATACATACATGGCCAATAAATTTACCACAAAGGTGTCAAGAATATACAATGGGAAAGGAAAGTCTCTTCAATGAATGATGCTCGAAAAATTGGACAGTGGTATGCAATATGATGAAACAAAACTTTTATCTTACACATATACAAAAATTAAATCATAATAACTCAAATATTTAAGCATAAAACCTGAAACTATAAAATACCTGGAAGAAAATATAGGCAGTAAACTCTTTGACACAGGCCTTGGCAATGATTTTTTTAAAATCTGAAACCAAAAACAAAAGTAGCAAAAGCAAAAACAAACAAGTAACACTAGATAAAAATAAAAAGTTACTGCACAGCAACAGAAGCCATCAAATGAAAATAAAACCTATTGGATGGGAGATAACTGTAAATTATATATCTGAGAAGTGGCTATATCCAAAATATATAAAGAACTCATGTAACTTAATAGCAAAAACAAAAACAAACAAAAAACCAATCAAATTAAAAATGGACAGAGGCTCTGAACAGGCTCTGAACAGTCATTTTTCCCAAAAGACATACAGATGGCCAACAGGTACAGGAACAGATGCTCAACATCATTAATTATCAGGGAAATGCAAATCAAAGCCACAGTGTGTTATCATCTTACACCTGTTTGAATAGCTATTAGCAAAATGACAAGAAATAACAAGTGTGAGCACACAGAGAAAAGGGAACATTTGTGCACTGTTAGTGGGAATGTAAATTGGTGCAACCATATGGAAACTGGTTTCCATACGGTTGGATGGAAACTAACCATTTTTATAGTATACAACTGTTACTTTGTATAGTAATTCAATTTTTTTTTTTTTTTTAATGAAAATAGGACTACCATATGATCTAGCAAATCCACTTCTGGGTATTTATCAGAGAAAAATGAAAACACTAACTCAAAAAGATATCCGCACCCCTACGTTCATATGCAACAGTATTTACAATGGTAAGATGTGAAAACAACCTGTGTCCATCAATGGATGAATGGATAAAGAAAATGTGGTACATTTACAATGGAAATTATTCAGTCATGAGAAAGGACATTTTTCCATTTGCAACAATATTGATGGACCTGGAGAACATTATGCCAAGTGAAAAAAGGCAGAGAGAGGTAGATAAATACCTTAAGATATCATTTACATATAGAATCTAAAGACAAATTCATGGATATTGAGAAACTGATTGGTGGTTACCAGAGGCAAGGTGGGGGTAATAAATATGGGTGAACTTTAAAACAATATTTAAAAACACTGAGTTAGAATTGGGAGTCTGAGAAGGCCAAGGCAGTCACTGTTCTCAGAACAGACGAAGAGAGAAGAAAGAGTGCAAAGAAAGCTCCAAAGATGAAAAGCAACTCCTTTTCAAGTCTCCAACTGAGTACTGATCAACATATGTGTGTGAGGAAGCTATCCAAAAGAACCACTCAAAAGAGCAGAGGAGACAAGTGCCGTTTTTGACATTTAAAAGCTGAAACAATTCATTATTAGCAAATCTATACTACAAAAAATACTGCAGGGCAAGAGGAAAAAGATACCAGATAGAAATATGTATGCATGCACAGGAAAGAAGAACACCCCAAATGGTAAATGTTAAGGGTTTTCCCTTTATTTTTAATCTCTTTAAAAAATAATTGACTATATAGCAAAAATAGTGTATTATGGAAGAATATAATATAATGTGTGAAAACAATATCACAAAGGCTGGGACATTGGAAGAGTAAGATTCTTATGTCACATTTGAAGTAATATAATATTACATGACAGCTAGCTGGTAAGTAAAAGATATATACTATACATCCTAAAGCTATACATTTTTAAAAGTCATACCTTTAAAAAGTTACAGTTAAAAAGCCAACAAGGAAATGAGATGAAATCACATACACATGCACACACACACAACCCTCAATTTAACTCAGTCCAAAGGAAGATAAAAAGAAAAAGGGGACAAAGTAAAGATAAGAACAAATGCCAAGTGGTACACTTGAACACAACACCACCAATGATTACATTAAATGCAAATGGTTTAAACACCTCAATCAAAATATTTTCAGATTGTATGGAAAATAAGACCTAACTATATGCTCAGTTCAGTCACTCAGTTGTGTCTGACTCTTTGCGACCCCATGGACTGCAGCACGCCAAGCTTCCCTGTCCATCATCAACTCCCAGAGCTTACTCAAACTCATGTGCATGGAGCCAGTGATGCCATCCAACCGTCTCATCCTCTGTTGGCCCCTTTCCTGCCCTCAGTCTTTTCTAGCATCAGGGTCTTTTCCAATGAGTCAGTTCTTCGCATCAGTTGGCCAAAGTACTGGAGCTTCAGCTTCAGCACAAGTCCTTCCAATGAATATTCAGGACTGATCTCCTTTAGGATTGACTGGTTTGATCTCCTTGCTAGAAGTCTATCTCCTTGTAGAACTATATGCTAGCTACAAAAAATTCATTTTGAATAAAAAGACACACGGGGATTAAAAGTGAAAAGATGACCAACAATATCATAAGTAGGTATTTTAATATCAGACAAAGCAGATTTCTGTGCAAAAAATATTGCCAGGGACAAAAATATCATGTTATAATGATAAAGTGGTCAGTAAAGGTTTTTAAATATTTAGTAACAAAAATTCCATTTGCATGGAAGCAAAATCTGACAGAAATGCAAGAAGAAATAGACAAATTCACAATAGTAATTTGAAATTTCAACACCCTTTCCCTTATAATTTGAGAATGAGTATGCAAACAACAGTACAATACATATTATTTTCAAGTGCATAGAAAACATTTACCATGATAGGCCATAAACAAGTCTCAAACCATTTAAAGACATTCAAATCAAAAAAGGGAACATTCCCTGACTATAATGGAAATAAATTGGAACTAACAGAAAAGCTTTCTTATCTCTCCTTGCTATTCCTTGAAACTCTGCATTCAGATGAGTATATCTTTCCTTTACTCTTTTGCCTTTCATTTCTCTTCTTTTTTCTCAGCTATTTGTAAGTCCTCATCAGACAACCGTTCTGCCTGTTTGCATTTCCTTTTCTTGGGAATGGTTTTGATCACTGCCTCCTGTATACAGTGTTATGAACCTCCATCCATAGTTCTTCAGGTACTCTGTCTATCAGATCTAATGCTTTGAATCTACTTGTCACTTCCACTGTATAATCATAAGGGATTTGATTTAGGTCACACCTGGATTGTCTAGTGGTTTTCCCTACTTTCCTCAATTTAAGTCTGCATTTTGTATCGAGAAGCTCATGATCTGAGCCACAGGCAGCTCCCAGTCTTGTTTTTGACTGTACAGAACTTCTCCATCTTTGAATACAAAGAGTATAATCAATTTGATTTCAGTGTTGACCATCTGGTGCTGTTCATGTGTAGAATCTTCTTTTGTGTTGTTGGAAGAGGCTATTAGCTATAACTAGTGTGTTCTCTTGGCAAAACCCTATTAGCCTTTGCCCTGCTTCATTGTGTACTCCAAGGCCAAACTTGCCTGTTACTCCAGGTATCTCAACATTCACTTTTGCATCCCAGTCCCCTATGATGAAAAGGTCATCTTTTTTTGGTGTTAATTCTTAAGAAGATTTTGTAAGTCCTCATAGAACCATTCAACATCAGCTTCTTCAGCATTAGTTGTTGGGGCATAGACTTGGATTACTGTGATACTGAATGATTTACCTTGGAAACAAAGATCATTCTGTTGTTTTTGAGATTGCACCTAAGTACTGCACTTCAGACTCTCTTGTTGACTATGAGGGCTACGTCATTTCTTCTAGGGGATTCTTGCCCACAGTAGTAGATATAATGGTCATCTGAATTAAATTCACCCATCCTTGTCCATTTAAGTTCACTGATTCCTAAAATGTTGATGTTCACTCTTGCCATCTCCTGTTTGAACACTTCCAATCTACCTCGATTCATGGACCTAACATTCCAGGTTCCTATGCAATATTGTTCTTTACAGCATCGGACTTCACTTCCATTACCAGTCACATCCACAACTGGCTGTTGTTTTCCTTTGGTTCCATCTCTTCATTCTTTTTCGAGTTAGTTCTCCACTGATCTCCAGTAGCATACTGGACACCTACTGACCTGGGGAGTTCATCTTTCAGCATGATATGTTTTTGCCTTTTCATACTATTCATGGGATTCTCAAGGCAAGAATGCTGAATTGGTTTGCCATCCCTTCTCCAGTGGACCACATTTTGTCAGAACTCTCCACCATGACTCATCTTGTGTGGGCCTACATGGCATGGCTTAGTTTTACTGAGTTAGACAAGGTTATGGTCCATGTGATCAGTTTGGTTAGTTTTCTGTGACTGTGGTTTTCATTCTGTCTCTGCCCTCTGATGGATGAGGATAAGAGGCCTGTGCAGACTTCCTGATGGGAGGGACTGGATGTGGGGGAATCTGAAAAATCCTAAAATTTTGTTGAGTAAGGTAGAAGTTACAGATGCCAAACCTCTGTGCAGTCAAGAGTTGACCTTCTGTATTGAGGTTCCACATTCATGGATTCATGCAACTGTGAATTGTGTAGTACTGTATTATGTATTTATTGGAGGAAAAATGTGTAAGTGGCCCCAAAGTCAAATCCATGTTATTCAAGAGTAAAGAGTACTAAGAAATTAAATAACATATTTTTAAGTAACTCATGGGTCAAAGAAGAAACCAAAAGTGAAACTAAACTGAATTTTGAGTTGAACAAAAATTAAAGTATAGTATATAAAATCTTGTGTGGTACACTTAAAGTAATGATTTGAGGGAAATGCATAGCATTAAACAACTTCATTTAAAAAAGATCTCAAATCAACGACCTCAATTTCACCTTGTGAAATAAAAAAACAGAGAAGCAAATTAAAACCAACAAAATCAGAAGAGTGGAAATTATGATGACTCCTACCTTCTAGCTCCTTTCTGTTTTTATCTTGTCAGAATCAGAATGAGTGGTTCTACGGGATGAATACACTGGATGATAGTATTCAGTTAAGATGGGAGATACCACTGATGAAAGTTGAGGGGAAGTTTACTTCTACCATTGGTCTTCAAATAGACCATCCCTAACCTTAATACTGCTACTGCCTGGCTGACTGCTGTTGATGAATGAGTCCACAGTTTTCAGGGCCAGAATGCGACTGAGTGAATTTACCTTTAATCTGCCACTTATTGATGGAGAATTCCTTTTGAGTTCTAGTCTATAGGTTTGCAGCTAGGTGCCCATGTAGATCCTTACCTCAGACATACAGATGTAATCAGCCTCAAGAATCTCTACTACAGTCTAAAAACTCAGGAGTTATTGCTAACTCTCTCACATGCCCTGCTTGCTGGCCTATCTTATTCTTATGTCCTGGAATGATAGACAGATGATCTTCGGTCTCCCTTTTCTTTTTTGTCCAACATTTCATTTAGATTCTTGCAACTTTAGGCAATGCTTAAGCACCTTGACAAAGCAAAAACAATACCCAGTTGTGGATGTGACTGGTGATAGAAGCAAGGTACGATGCTGTAAAGAATAATATGCATAGGAACCAGGAATGTTAGGTCCATGAATCAAGGCAAATTGGAAGTGGTCAAACAGGAGACGGCAAGAGTGAACATCGACATTCTAGGAATCAGCGAACTAAAATGGCCTGCAATGGGTGAATTTAACTCAGATGACCATTATATCTACTACTGCGGGCAGGAATCCCTCAGAAGAAATGGAGTAGCCATCATGGTCAACAAAAGAGTCCGAAATGCAGTACTTGGATGCAATCTCAAAAACGACAGAATGATCTCTGTTCGTTTCCAAGGCAAACCATTCAATATCACAGTTATCCAAGTCTATGCCCCAACCAGTAACGCTGAAGAAGCTGAAGTTGAACGGTTTTATGAAGACCTACAAGACCTTTTAGAACTAACACCCAAAAAAGATGTCCTTTTCATTATAGGGGACTGGAATGCTAAAGTAGGAAGTCAAGAAACACCTGGAGTAACAGGCAAATTTGGCCTTGGAATGCGGAATGAAGCAGGGCAAAGACTAATAGAGTTTTGCCAAGAAAATGCACTGGTCATAGCAAACACCCTCTTCCAGCAACACAAGAGAAGACTCTACACATGGACATCACCAGATGGTCAACACCGAAATCAGATTGATTATATTCTTTGCAGCCAAAGATGGAGAAGCTCTATACAGTCAACAAAAACAAGACCAGGAGCTGACTGTGGCTCAGATCATGAACTCCTTATTTCCAAATTCAGACTTAAATTGAAGAAAGTAGGGAAAACCGCTAGACCATTCAGGTATGACCTAAATCAAATCCCTTATGATTATACAGTGGAAGTGAGAAATAGATTTAAGGGCCTAGATCTGATAGACAGAGTTCCTGATGAACTATGGAATGAGGTTCGTGACATTGTACAGGAGACAGGGATCAAGACCATCCCCATGGAAAAGAAATGCAAAAAAGCAAAATGGCTGTCTGGAGAAGCCTTACAAATAGCACTGAAAAGAAGAGAGGCGAAAAGCAAAGGAGAAAAGAAAAGATATAAGCATCTGAATGCAGAGTTCCAAAGAATAGCAAGAAGAGATAAGAAAGCCTTCTTCAGCAATCAATGCAAAGAGATAGAGGAAAACAACAGAATGGGAAAGACTAGAGATCTCTTCAAGAGAATTGGAGATACCAAGGGAACATTTCATGCAAAGATGGGCTCGATAAAGGATAGAAATGGTATGGACCTAACAGAAGCAGAAGATATTAAGAAGAGGTGGCAAGAATACACAGAAGAACTGTACAGAAAAGATCTTCACGACCCAGATAATCATGAGGATGTGATCACTAATCTAGAGCCAGACATCTTGGAATGTGAAGTCAAGTGGGCCTTAGAAAGCATCACTAAGAACAAAGCTAGTGGAGGTGATGGAATTCCCGTTGAGCTGTTTCAAATCCTGGAAGATGATGCTGTGAAAGTGCTGCACTCAATATGCCAGCAAATTTGGAAAACTCAGCAGTGGCCACAGGACTGGAAAAGGTCAGTTTTCATTCCAATTCCAAAGAAAGGCAATGCCAAAGAATGCTCAAACTACCGCACAATTGCACTCATCTCACACGCTAGTAAAGTAATGCTCAAAATTCTCCAAGCCAGGCTTCAGCAATATGTGAACCGTGAACTCCCTGATGTTCAAGCTGGTTTTAGAACAGGCAGAGGAACCAGAGATCAAATTGCCAACATCCGCTGGATCATGGAAAAAGCAAGAGAGTTCCAGAAAAACATCTATTTCTGCTTTATTGACTATGCCAAAGCCTTTGACTGTGTGGATCACAATAAACTGTGGAAAATTCTGAAAGAGATGGGAATACCAGACCACCTAACCTGCCTCTTGAGAAATCTGTATGCAGGTCAGGAAGCAACAGTTAGAACTGGACATGGAACAACAGACTGGTTCCAAATAGGAAAAGGAGTACGTCAAGGCTGTATATTGTCTCCCTGCTTATTTAACTTATATGCAGAGTACATCATGAGAAACGCTGGACTGGAAGAAACACAAGCTGGAATCAAGATTGCCGGGAGAAATATCAATAACCTCAGATATGCTGATGACACCACCCTTATGGCAGAAAGTGAGGAGGAGCTAAAAAGCCTCTTGATGAAAGTGAAGGAGGAGAGCGAAAAAGTTGGCTTAAAGCTCAACATTCAGAAAACGAAGATCATGGCATCCGGTCCCATCACTTCATGGGAAATAGATGGGGAAACAGTGGAAACAGTGTCAGACTTTATTTTTTTGGGCTCCAAAATCACTGCAGATGGTGACTGCAGCCATGAAATTAAAAGACGCTTACTCCTTGGAAGAAAAGTTATGACCAACCTGGATAGTATATTCAAAAGCAGAGACATTACTTTGCCGACTAAGGTCCGCCTAGTCAAGGCTATGGTTTTTCCTGTGGTCATGTATGGATGTGAAAGTTGGACTGTGAAGAAAGCTGAGCGCCGAAGAATCGATGCTTTTGAACTGTGGTGTTGGAGAAGACTCTTGAGAGTCCCTTGGACTGCAAGGAGATCCAACCAGTCCATTCTGAAGGAAATCAGCCCTGGGTGTTCTTTGGGAGGAATGGTGCTAAAACTGAAACTCCAGTACTTTGGCCACCTCATGCAAAGACTTGACTTATTGGAAAAGACTCTGATGCTGGAAGGGGTTGGGGGCAGGAGGAGAAGGGGACAACAGAGGAGAGATGGCTGGATGGCATCACCGACTCAATGGATGTGAGTTTGAGTGAACACTGGGAGTTGGTGATGAACAGGGAGGCCTGGCAGGCTGCAGTTCATGGGGTCGCAAAGAGTTGGACACGGCTGAGCAACTGAACTGAACTGAAGCACCTTGATCCTCACTAGTATCTTTTCTCATCATGGCTGATGTTCATCATCCCATGACTGCTTTGACTTTATTACCTGAGCAATTTGTTTCCTCTGTCTGAGACAGGTACCTCCTCCCCAAATAATTTGCTTTGATTTCTACTGTCATCTTGTAGAATGGAGTCAGAAACCATCAGGAAAACTTTTGATACCCCTCCCTCACTGCCATCCATAAAAAGTGACATCTATAAAACGTGGGCAGATGAATGTATCTCAGCTCTAAAAACAATGAAGATTTCAAATGTTTTCAGTGTTAAAAAGGATAGTAAAATTTATCTAGACCGAGTTTTATTTTCCTTGATTTATCTCATCATACCCTTGATGATAATCCTACATGCAAAAAATAATGATCACAAAAACACATGCCAAAAACTCTTCTAAGTAGTTCACATTTTTTAGCACTTTTAATCTATAAAACAAGAACTATTTTGACTTTCATGTTATAGATAAGCAAACTGAAGTGTAGAGAGAAGTAACTTTCCCATCAGCTAGTGAGTCTCGTCTGGTTCCTCAAACCTATCCCCCCATTTCCCCTGACACACAGACACTGCCAACATCTTTGTTAGGGGAGAATATAGGATCTCTTTGTGGTCATATTTACAACCTTATTAAACCAGAAGGAATAAACAATACTTTGAACTTACCTCCACACTGAGTATCCCTCTCTCCTAGAAGTTTCGAAGAAGAAATATGAATGAAGGCAGTTGCTGCTGCTGCTGCTAAGTCACTTCAGTCGTGTCCGACTCTGTGTGACCCCATAGACGGCATCCCACCAGGCTCCCCCATCCCTGGGATTCTCCAGGCAAGAATACTGGAGTGGGTTGCCATTTCCTTCTCCAATGCATGAAAGAGAAAAGTGAAAGTGAAGTCGCTCAGTCTGTCCGACTGTTAGCGACCCCATGGACTGCAACCCACCAGGCTACTCCGTCCATTGGATTTTCCAGGCAAGAGTACTGGGGTGGGGTGCCATTGCCTTCCCCAATGAAGGCAGTAGGAAATAGGAAATCCAAATTTGTACATTTTAACTGAGTTTGTCTTCCAAATTCTGAGATTTTCAAGACTGATCAACCAGACTAAAGCACAAGAGACAGGCCCAAATGCTAGCCACAACTCTTTAACTCCAAAACCCAAACTCAAAAATCTTGCAAGCAGCTGCTGCCTTACACTGAAAAAAATAGGATTCTCACATGTGCTTATAAGAAAAAGAAAGCTGAAAGACTGTACCTTCTCCTGACTTTGTATAATCTTATTTTAGACACAGAAAGAAAAACCAGGGGAGTGCCAGAGAGAGAGCATGAGATGGGTAGATGGCAAGATGGTTGCTCAAGCGATTGAGAACTCTGAAGCTAGGTTGCTGTCTCAGCCCTGCCGAATGAAGAAGAAGAAGAGATGGACACCCTCAACTATGAAAGACTTCTAACAGTCGGGCACACCACTGAGCTGCCTACTCAGCCCAAGTGGAGTACAGGCTTCTTTTCCTGGTGATGAAAAAGGTGGGGACATATTCAGGGGGCTAGGAGAAGAAAATTATCTTTTTTTTTTTCAATCAATAGTAGATCCCAAACCCAGGTTGCACATTTGTAGCTCACCCCCTTTTCTGAATTCCATCCCATATTGGGCCTTTCTGAGACACCTCCTCCCCTTTATGTCTTCTGGCTGTCTCTTGTTTGTAGAAAAACACCAGCCTCTTAGGCTTTCTCAAGTTCCAAAGAATAAATTTAGTCAGATTAAGTGAGAAAATGCAAAGGAAAACAGTCAAGCAAGACAAACTAATAATAGCCATAAAAAAAAGTCAAGGACCTTTATTTCTTCAAGTTTTATAGATAATATTCTGAACCTTTCACAGCTAGTGAAACCCCACCAAGTGGAAAAGTTTATAGACTCTAGACCAGCTGGAGGCAGAAGGTTGATGATGTTGATTCCTGATTACCTCATCATCAACCAATCAGAAGAACGTCCGTGAGCTGATGACACTCTCTGCAACCCTCTCTCTTGCTCTGTCTTTAAAAACCTCTCCCTGCACAACATCAAGGAGTTTGGGCCTTTTGAGCATTAGATGCCTCGACTCCTTGCTTGTCTCCTGCAATAACCATGGCACTTTCCTTCACCACAACCTGATGTCAATAGGTTGGTTTTGCTGCACAAGGGCAGGTGGACCCAAGATTGGTTCAGTAACAGCCACAGCAGAAAGCACTGGAAATACTTTCCATGCCCCAATCCTGCCTTGACTAACCTTCACCAAAGAGGAAAGTTTAAGACATGAAATAATTTTACTCATTCTGGACTCATTCTTCTTCTGTATGGCAAAGGGAAATCCAGTAATATCTGGTGTTTCCCATAGCTCAGGAAATAATAAAACATTAACTGCCACAGAAAGCCAGGAGTTTATTCTTGCATATCAGAGCAAAGTCTAAGTTGTGCTCCCAGAAGGAAGTAACATTAGCTTCTTTTCAGTTAGAAAACACCAGGGCCCACCCAGCAAAGATTGCATCAGGGATTTTGTAGCCTCCAGCTGAAACCGAAGAAGTGTGAATTTTCAAGCACTGTGTTTCTTACCTGAGTTATGTCACTAGTGGAAGGCTCTTGGAGGGAGAACAGTAACCGCCCCCACAGCCACACCATTCTCCTGGCAGCAGCAGCTTCTGGAGGCCTGGCTAGACAGGCAGAGCTTCCATCCTCCCTGCATCCCATGACTCCTGACCTGGAGCTGTCCTCTGAAGCTGTAGGTCTCACAAGCATTTCAATCTAAGCATCTCATGCTTCCAATCCCCTCTTCCATCTTCCCAAATCAATGCTTCACATAGTCTTGTCCTCAGCCAATATAGACCCCACTCTTTCATTTGCTTGAGATAAAAGTCTTGGAGTGACCTTCGATTCCTCTCTCATGTTCACACTTCACATTTAATTCATTAGAAAATTCTGTTGAATCTACCTTCAAAATACATTCAGAAACCATGACCACCAATGTCACCATTGCAGTACGGCTGTCATCATCCCATCTAGGTTGCTGGGATCGTTCTGGGCACCTGTTTGCTCATTTCAGCCCATTCTCCACACTGAAGCCAGAGATAGCCTGAAAGTTGAAGTGGAATGAAAGTTGCTCAGTTGTGTCCAACTCTTGATGATCCCATGAACTATATAATCCATGGCATTCTCCAGGCCAGAATACTGGAGTGCATTGCCTTTCTTTTCTCCAGGGAATCTTCCCAACCCAGGGATTGAACCCAGGTCTCCTGCACTGAAGGTAGATTCTTTACCAGCTGAGCCACCAGGGAAGTCCAAGAATCCTGGAGTGGGTAGCCATTTCTGACTCCAGCAGATCTTCCCGACCAAGGAATCGAACTGGGGTCTCCTGCATTGTCGACAGCCCAAAGAGATAGCCTGCTGACGTGAAAATCAATTAAATTCATTCCCCTGCTCGAAATCGTTCTCTCCTATTAGTAAGGCTAAGTATGTTGTATTCGCATACACACCCTGGACTTCCCTGGTGGAACAGTAGATGGGAGTCTTTCCGCCTGCCAATGCAGAGGACATGGGTGCAAACCCTGGTCTCAGAAAACTCCACATGCCACAGAGAAACTAAGCCCATGCACCACAACTACTGAGTCCACACTCTAGAGCCTGAGAGCAGCAACTGTTAAGCCTGTGTTCTGCCGCTACTGAATGCCAAGCCTAAAGCCTGTGCTCCACAGCAAGGGAAGCCACTGGACTGAGAAGCCCACTATATCAGTGCAAATAAAAAAAGCCCAGGCAAAACAATCCAGAGGGATGATGGGGGGTGGAAGGTGGGAGGGGGGTTCATGTTTGGGAGTTCGTGTACACCTGTGGCAGATTCATGTCAATGTATGCCAAAACCAATAGAGTACTGTAAAGTAAAATTAAAAAAAAAAAAAAAAAAAGACCCAGTATAGCCAAAAAATAAAATAAAAAAAATAAAAGTTTTTAAAAAACCCACACAAGCTGTGAAATCTCAGTGGCCTCAGGTATATTGATTACTTCCACTTCATCATTTTTGTAAACATTATTTTAGCTATTCTACGGCCTATGTATTCAATATAAAGTTTTAGATAAGTTTGTCTCCATGAACAAAAATTTTTCTACCCTTTTGATTGAAATTGGGTTAAACCTATACATCAATTGAGAGAAATTTACTATCTTTGCTATGTTAAGTCTTCTAACTTACAAACATGTTATAAGTCTTCATTTAGGTTCTCTAGTTTCTTTCATTATGGGCTTCCCTAGTGGCTCAGACAACTCCATGAACAAAAATTTTTCTACCCTTTTGATTGAAATTGGGTTAAACCTATACATCAATTGAGAGAAATTTACTATCTTTGCTATGTTAAGTCTTCTAACTTACAAACATGTTATAAGTCTTCATTTAGGTTCTCTAGTTTCTTTCATTATGGGCTTCCCTAGTGGCTCAGACAGTAAAGCGTCTGTCTGCAGTGCAGGAGACCCGGGTTCGATCCCTGGGTTGGGAAGATCCCCTGGAGAAGGAAATGGCAGCCCATTCCAGTATTCTTGCCTGGAAAATCCCATGGACCATGGAGCCTGGTAGGTTACCGTCCATGGGGTCACAAAGAGTCGGACACGACTGAGTTTCTTTCATTAGTCTTTAAAACTTTCAGCATACAAATTTTGTTTTATTTTATTTACACATCCATACTTCATTTTTTGAGAGATTAAAAATGAAATTGTATTTCTAATTTCATTGTCTATGTGTTCATTGCTAGTATATAGAAATACATTTTTTTTATAGGTTATCCTTCATGCTGAGAACTTAATGGAATCACGTGTTTGTTCGAGGAGTATTTTTATTTTGTTATTTTTTACTTTTCTTTTGGGGGGTGGTGGGAATCAGTTCAGTTCAGGTCAGTCGATCAGTCGTGTCCAACTCTTTGTGATCCCATGGTCTGCAGCACGCCAGGCCTCCCTGTCCATCACCAACTCCCGGAGTTAACCCAAACCCATGTCCATTGAATCCAACCATCTCATCCTCTGTTGCCTCCTTCTCCTCCTACCTTCAATCTTTCCCAGCATAGGGGTCTTTTCAAATGAGTCAGCTCTTTGCATCAGGTGGCCAAAGTATTGAAGTTTCAGCTTCAACATCAGTCCTTCCAATGTATATTTAGGACTGATATCCTTTACGACTAACTGGTTGGATCTCCTTGCCATCCAAGAGACTTTCAAGAGTCTTCTCCAACACCACAGTTCAAAAGCATCAATTCTTCAGCACTCAGCTTTCTTCACAGTCCAACTCTCACATCCATACATGAACACTGGAAAAATCATAGCCTTGACTAGATGGATCTTTGTTGGCAAAGTAATGTCTCTGTTTTTTAATATTCTGTCTAGGTTGGTCATAACTTTCCTTCCAAGGGGTAAGCGTCTTTTAATTTCATGGCTGCAGTCACCATCTGAAGTGATTTTTGAGCCCCCCAAAATAAAGTCTGACAATGTTTCTACTGTTTCCCATCTATTTCCCATGAAGTGATGGGACCAGATGCCATGATCTTCGTTTTCTGAAAGTTGAGCTTTAAGCCAACTTTTTCACTCTCCTCTTTCACTTTCATCAAGAAGTTTTTTGTTCTTCACTTTCTGCCATAAGGATGGTGTCATCTGCATACCTGAGGTTATTGATATTTGTCCTGGCAATTTTGATTCCACCTTGTGCTTCTTCCAGCCCAGTGTTTCTCATTATGTACTCTGCATAGAAGTTAAATAAGCAGGGTGATGATATACAGTCTTAATGTATTCCTTTTCCTATTTGGAACCAGTCTGTTGTACCACGTCCAGTTCTTATTGTTGCTTCCTGACCTGCATACAGGTTTCTCAAGAGGCAGGTCAGGTGGTCTGGTATTCCCATACCTTTCAGAATTTTCCAGATTATTGTGATCCACACAAAGACTTTGGCATATTCAATAAAGCAGAAATAGATGTTTTTCTGGAACTCTCTTCCTTTTTCGATGATCCAGCTGATGTTGTTAATTTGATCTCTGGTTCCTCTGCCTTTTCTAGAGGGAGAGGGTGGGATGATTTGGGAGAATGGCATTGAAACATGTATACTGTCAGGTAAGAAATGAATCACCAGTCTATGTTTGATGCAGGATACAGGATGCTTGGGGCTGGTGCACGGGGATGATCCAGAGAGATGATATTGGGTGGGAGGTGGGAGGGTGATTCAGGATCGGGAGTTCGTATACACCCATGGCGGATTCATGTCAATGTATGGCAAAACCAGTACAGTATTGTAAAGCAAAATTAAGTAAAGATAAAAATTAAAATAAATAAAATAAAATAAAACCAGCTTGAACATCTGGAAGTTCACGGTTCATATATTGCTGAAGCCTGGCTTGGAGAATTTTAAACATTACTTTACTAGCGTGTGAGATGAGTGCAACTGTGTGGTAGTTTGAGCATTCTTTGACATTGCCTTTCTTTGGGAGGTATAGATTGTTGGAATTTTCTTGTAGATAATCATGTCATCTCTGCATATAGGGAGAGCTTCATTTCTTTGTTTCTGTTCTCTGTGACTTTTATTTCTTTTCTTACATTAGTGCAGTGACTAGAACTTTAAGTACTGTGTTGATTAAAAGTGATGACATACAACATCTTGTCATGCTCATGATTTTAGGGGGAAAACATTCAGTCTTCTAACGTTAATTACTTGTAGGTTCTTTTAAAATGGCTTTTACCAAGTTGAGGCAATTTTCCTTGATTCTTAATTTGCTAAGAATTTTTATCATGAATGGGTATTTTCAAATACTTTTCTGTGTCAATTGATGTGATTATATAATTTTTCTTCTTTAATTTGTTGATATGGTTGATAACACTGATTGAGTCTTCATTTCTGAACTAGTCTTTTAGAGCTGAAACAATTCCCACCTGATCAAAGTGTATAATATTTTTATACATAGTTGGATTGGCTGCTAATATCTTTTTGGGAATTTTTGCATCTAAATTTGTAAGAGACATGGCCTGTAGCAAGTTCCTTTCTCTTTCTCTCCCTCCCTCCCTCCCTCTCTCTCATTCTCTCTCTCTCCCTCTCTCTTTCTCTCTCATTCATAAAACCTTTTTCTGATTTTGTTATCAGGATAATACTATCTCCAGATACTGAATTGGAAATCTCCTCCTCTTCTATTATCTGGAAGATATTGTGCAAAATTGGTGCTAATTCTTTTTAAATGTTTAATATAATATTGAGATGAAATCATGCAGTCTTACCTTGCTTTCTTTTTCAAAAGCTTTTAAATTACAGATTCCATTTCTTTCATGGTAATAAAAATATTCTGATTACCTATTTCATCTCAGTTGAATTTTGGTAATTTGTGGGTTTTGAGGAATTAGTCTCTCTCTCTTTTTTTTTTTTTTAGATTTTCAGATTTATAAATGTAAATTTGTTTGTAGTGTCTTCATATCTTTTCAATGGCTGAAAATATGCAGTGATTTCCCCTGTTATTTCTAAAAATTGATAATTGTATTTTCTCTCTTTTGGGGGTTGTCAGTGTTGCTAGAGCTATTTTATCGATTTTTTTTTTGAAGAGTTAGAGTTTTGTTTCATTCATTCTATTCATTTTTCTATTATCCTATTTTCAACATTATTGATTTCTGCCAGAGCCTTTACTCTTTCCTTCCTACTGTTTCTTTGAGTTTATTTTCTCCATTTTCTTGATAGAGAGCTTGTGTTGTTAATTTAAGACCCTTTCTTATTTCTAATGTAAAGTTCCATTAGCATTCCAACTTTAACGTAAGCTGAAGTCTCCAACTATAATTGTGCATTTGCCTGCTTCCCTTTTAAGCTCTATCAATTTTTTGCTTTAAGTGTATTTTGTGTTTTCTGTTCTTTATATTCTTTTGTTCTGTATGTATATATTTAGGATTATTATGTCTTCCTGGTGAGTGATTATTTTATCATTTTGAATAATGTCCCTCTTTTCTTAGTGTTTTTCTTTGCTCTGAAATCTATTTTATCTGGTATTAATGCAGTCATTCTCAGTTTTTTAAACTAATGCTTGTATCTTTTCCCATCCATTTACTTTCAGTCCACAAATGTCATTAAGTTAGAATTGAGTTTCTTTTAAATGGCATATAGTTGACTCATATTTTTTTATATACTAAGGCAATTCCTATCTTTTTATTACTGAATTTAGACTGCTTATATTTAAGATAATTATTGATTCGTGAGGACTTAAGTCTGTCACTGCATTGTTTTCTGTATGTTTTATTCTGTTTCTCATTCCTATTTCTCTTGCTTTCCTGTGGGTTATTGAAATTTTTTTTTAGAATTTTGCTTGATTTATTTTTAGGACTCTTGGCACAGTTTCCATAGAGGCTCTAGGCATTACAATATATGTAGGGTATATTGTAGAAGGGTGAGGTTCAGAAAAAGGAGACTGGCACTTTAGAGGAACTTTTAATGAGGCTACTTTTAATGAGGCTAGAAGGGGCAGCAGTCAGATTAGTGAGCTGCTGCACTAACCTAATGTGGAAAGCTACTGTCTTAAGGGGGCCTGTTCTTCTCCAACGTTGTTTGGAATAGTTACTCTCTTTGTTGTTGTTGTTGTTGTTGTTATCTTTTAAATGGCTGGGGCACGGAATTCTGGAGATCAGCCAGAGGCTAGACCTGCTAGGAGCTGGGGTAATCAACCTTAATGTCCACTTTTTTTTTTTTTCCTTCAGGTGAGAGAGTTCTTTGTTTTGCATAGAATGGTGGGGAGTTTTAACTCCAGGCTATTTTGAATCTTGTGTAGCTTTCCTTCAATATACATATGTGACTTACAGTTCACTGCTGTCAACATTATATCACTTGGAATTATGTGCGAAAGGCTGACTTCCATTTAGTACCCTTTATTTTCCTCTCCTTTCAATACTATTGCTTTGAGTTTCATATTATGCCATAATGTTTGTTTCAGTCATCAAGTGTGATTTCCAGAATCCATGAAAAAAAAGAATAGTCTATTGGATGCTTCCGTATGTCTGCTCCTTCCGTTGGTGCTTCTTCCTTGCCAGTGCTGAAGCTTCCATCTTTTATCATTTCCTTTCCAGTGAGCTTCCTTTAGCTTCTCTTCTAGCAGACAGTGCTTCTGATTAGGTTTAGTGCTCAGGTCTAGGCGTACTTGGTGGGCTGCGGTTCTAATGGTGGCTTCACATTCAGAGCTAGGTTTATATGACACCCGTGGTGTCCCCTGTGAACCCTGCTCAAGGGGGTTGAAGGGTTTTCCCTCACCAGATCTCTGAGTGTCTCTCAGGGTGGTAAGAGAGTCCAAAAGAGTTTCCAATTTGGGCTGCTTGTAGTGTTACATCTCTTTTGTTGTTACCACCTGGAATTACCCAGAGGGAATGGGGATCTTAGGCCCACAAGGACAAAGAGATTTCCTAGACAAGGCTGGCAGCATGCAATAAGCCTGCCTAAGTTATTTTACTTGGGTAGGTTTTGTGTCAAGGCATGAGGTCTGGGTAGCCTTCCTCTGTTGGGTGGGGAAATAAGGCACCCTGCTACTCTGCCATTTTGACAGTCCTGGGGTCCTAAACCAGATCTTTTTCTAACCACCTTTTATAGTTCAGATCTGGTTGTTTCTTGTGTTACTTCCAGAGTGGTTCAGACTGCTCATCTTGTTTATTGTTTACTTTTTACCCTTAACCCAACAAAAATTAAAAAACTCCATGAATGAAGGAACATGTGTCCCTTTTGTTTTCTCCTGTATTCCCAAGTACAAGGAGTGGTGTCTAGCACTACTCCTACCAGGCAGACTTTTCTCTGACTAGCAGCATAGCAGAAACATAACTTGCAGCTGAAACAAGAATACTCCCCGTATAAGACAAAATAAGAAAGAATGCCTTGACTTTCCCTGTTGCATTAACAACAAATGCTGTTAGAAAGAGAAAAGGCAATGCCTTGCTCACCCAATTTTATATACATTGGCCAGTAAACATCTCTTTTAGGAAGCCTACAGATATATCAGTGTTCATTGACCTTTCTTCCAATCCTTTCTTTGGATGTCCAATATCTAATCTTGGAGCTTAGATAAAAGTACCCATCCAACTGAAGAAAACTAGAAATTATCTTAAACATCTCTCTCCTTATCACCAATATGCAACATGTCACCAAGTCTTGTTGAGTCTTATCATAAATGTATGGATGTAATATATCTGTTTGCTGTTCCTTCATCTCTCTTGGGCTTCACTCAGGTCATGTCATTTCTCTCCTGGTGAACTCCAAGGCCCCCTTCTTATCTCAGAGCCTCCTGTTTTGCTCCTCCTCTATGCACCCACTAGACTGCCTCCTTGGTGATATTCCTGGAGTCTACACAAGGCCTTTTCTCTGCGTTCAGTAGCTGTAAGTTTAACAAGAGTAACAGTTTACTCTTGGGCTGTAACTGAGCACTTCAAAAGTCCAAATAGGAATATGCAGGATATGCCAACCACACACCATGTTTCAATACTTGGAGCAAAAAAGTGGAAATAAAGTTCCTCACTAATAATTTTATATTGACTATAATTGAAATAATGTTATTTTGAATATACTGTATTAAAGAAAATACACTGTCAAAATTAATTTTCCTATTTAATTTTATTTTTAATGTGATATTATATTAGAACAATTTTAATTACATAGTGGGCTGCATTCTATTTCTATTGGATATTAATGATATTTCTAGCACTCTAAAGTATAAGGTCATTTCTTTGTCTCTAGTCTGGTCTCTGCCATCCTCTGACAGGATTCTGAATTCTAGTTTTGCTGAACTTCTGGAAGTTCCTCACACAGTCTGATTTAAGTAAGTTCCTTAACTTATCTGAATCTCTTTCCTCATTTAAAAATTGAGCATAATAATAAAATCTCCCTATAGTGTATTTGTGAGGATTAAATGAGAATATGCATGCAAAAAATACTTAAGGAATTTCCAGCTTCAGCATCCAGCAATATTAGCTATCAGTTCAGTTGCTCAGTCGTGCCCAACTCTTTGCGACCCCATGAATTGCAGCATGCCAGGCCTCCCTGTCCATCACCAACTCCCAGAGTTCACTCAGATTCATGTCCATCAAGTCAGTGATGCCATCCAGCCATCTCATCCTCTGTCATCCCCTTCTCCTTCTGCCCCCAATCCCTCCCAACATCAGAGTCTTTTCCAATGAATCAACTCTTAGCATGAGGTGGCCAAAGTACTGGAGTTTCAGTTTTAGCATCATTCCTTCCAAAGAAATCCGAGGACTGATCTCCTTCAGAATGGACTGGTTGGATCTCCTTGCAGTCCAAGGGACTCTCAAGAGTCTTCTCCAACACCACAGTTCAAAAGCATCAGTTCTTCAGCACTCAGCCTTTAAGTGCCATTAAAAATGGATCTCCCAAGTTCCACTTCCTAAACAGTGTGGTAAGGAGCTCTGTAGGACAGTTTCCCGATGAAACAATCATAACTGGTAAAAATTATTAAAAACAATTTTTTTTTTTAATTTGCAGAGGACTCAAGTTTTAGGTCTAACATCCTACAAACTTGGATGTCACTCTTACTCTTATCACAAGAAAAATGCCAAACAACTTGAAAATCAAAGTATTTTCCTGGAGCCAGCAGAGAAATGCAATCTAAAGACAATCCGAGATCCCGGATCCATACAGACAAGAGAACACCAAGAACCACAGCTGAGATATGCTTAACTGGAGCAGAAGTCATTGGAGCTATAAACTTGTAGGAACACCCAAAGGGTAATTCTGATGAGCTGTTGGAAACTATGTATAGTAGCCAGAGTTCTCCAGAGAAACAGAGTCAATAGGATGCATATATGGAGATATGTGGGCTTCCCAGAAGAACCCACCTGCCAATGCAGGACACTTAAGAGACGCAGGTTCAATCCCTGGGTCAGGAAGATCCCCTGGAGGAGGGCATGGCAACCACCTCCAGTATTCTTGCCTGGAGAATCCCACAGACAGAGAAGCCTGGGGCTAGAGTCTATGGGGTCGCAAAGAATCAGATATGACTGAAGTGACTTAGCACATGCAGCGTGGAAGTATGCATACACATGTGTATACATATGGAGAGAGAGTAGTTTTAAATAATCAACTTATTCAATTATGGAGACTGCAAATCCAAAGCCTGCAGGGCAAGGCTGTAGGCTGGAGCTGAAGGGAAGAGTTGATGCTGTAGTCTCCAGTCCAAAGACCACCTGGACACAGAAATCCTTCTTGCTCAGGGGTAGTTAGCCTTTTCTCTTGAGGCTTTCAACTGATTAGATGAGGCCCACCCACACCGCAGGATAATTTGATATACTCAAAGTCTGCCAATTTAAATGGTAGTCTCATCTAAAAAATACCTTCATAGCAACAGCTAGATAGGTGTTCAACCAAACAGCTGGTCACCACAGCCTAGCCAAGTCGATATATACAGAATATCTTGGGAGTGAGAACCTTCAGAGATCCCAGGCGTCCGGAAGTTGCCACATATTTGCATGTTGCCTCCAGGAATTCCACCAGGTTCGTATTGAAAGGATTGAGAGAGATGCTCAATGCTCTAGTTAGGAAGGAAAAATGATCTTTAGAATATATACCCCAGTGGGGTGTTCTTCCCAAAAAGGGCTTAATTTCCAAGGAAAAGGGCTTACCAGAGCCTTGTCTGACCTGGGAGAGGCCCCTCCAGCCTTCTACTCTCCTGCCAGGGTGCAGAAGCCCCCAAGGGTGATTCATGTGTCGGTACTGCTGCTGGGGTGCATGTGTCTCCGTGCTCCTTAAACAGCAGTACTTAGGATTCCAAGGATCAAAGATAATCGGGACAACTCTGATCTCCCTATGAACTTCAGCCACCTGACTGTGTAAATTTAGACTAAGCCTGACTCTTGGACACTCAAGCAGATCCCTGGCTGTCCCCTTGGTGAGACGGTAATGCTCACTTTGGCTCCAAGCCACCTCCAAAGAACTGGACAGTCCCTGGCCGCCTCTGCCTTTTATCTCCTCTGCCCCTCGATTGTGCCAGTGAATTCTTTTATTATGTTAAACTGGGGCGTCAGTACTGGAATTAGAAAGGAAAATACCAGCTGCTTTGTCCTCCAGGAAGCGCTAATTAGCCAGCAGCCAGGATCTCAGGCAACAATGGGAGCATTGGGGCTAATTACCAGCTAGCTGCCTCCGCGCTCTGGGGTGGCTCAGGCGGCAGCACCTGCACTTCAGGGCTGAGATATTTTTAGGATCTGGAATTTCCCTCTGGCCCTTATCTTGCTTTTGATGTCTCCATCACACATCTCCTTTCGCAATAACTCCCTCACTGGTCCCTTTTTTCTAGCCAAACTATCTTGCACAAAACAACCAAATTCCTCCCCTTAAACACAGGGCCAATCATATAATTTCCCATCCTCAGTTTGTCAGCATAATTCCCATGCTGCATGTAAATTACAGTCCAGCCCTGTAGGTTTTACATAAAGAGACGAAGACCACCTTTCCAGCCTCCTGTCAGCCCTGCCTTCCATAGTCCTCCCCTAATCAGCACTTTCACCTCTGATGTGCACACAGTAATCGCCATGGGAGCTTTAAAGACAGAAACAAAAACTGCACCCAGACAGCAAAGAATCTCAAGGTGTGAGGAAAAGGTATTGGTCTCGTCCTAAAAGCTGCCCCAGAACCCCACCACTCAGACAGGATGGAGGACTCTGGGCAAGCAGAATTTGAGGAGGGGCTGGAATCAGACTTGTGGGTAGGTTTGTGGAAGGTGTGTATCCATCCAGCCAAAGCCTACAACACAGCCCTGTCTGTCCATCAGGGCCATGACTGGGGTTTTGTCTCTTTGCTTGTTAAGTCTTCTGTCTTTCCTTCAACTCTGACCAGACAGACAGGTCCTGACACCCTGCGTCCCTCTTTCTGGATTCATCTGTGAAGTGTGTTCTTCTCAGACCAGCCCCTGGCTTGTCACACCCAACTGGATGCTGTCTACACTGCAGTCCAGCCTGCAGTCTCCACTTCCCTCCACTTGACCCAGCTCCCACTTCCTCTCTGCTCAGAAAGCCTTTTAGCTGGGTCTTTCACATGAAAAAGCTTGTAACAGGGAGCTAAAATAGAAATTTTCTCCAGGCACCAAGAAACAGTTGAAGTGTGATGCCAGAGTGATATGTCAGACCACCTGGTGCAAAATTTACAAAAGGAAAATTCTCCTTCCAGGTTTCACATGCTCATCCTTTTGAGATACACACACACACACACACATACACACACACACACACACACACACACACACACACACACACAGCGAGGAGAGCGAGAGCAGGAGCAGGGGGAAGGCAGGGTGATCTTCTTGACATGAACCTGGCTGCCACTCAGGGATCCTCACTCCTCACCAAGCACCTGGAGGGGTCTGTGGCTCTCCACTTTCCGCCGTAGAGCTAGAGAGAGGCCTCTAAGACCTCTCTGGAAGTCTGGGACTGGGAAACACCTCTACCTGGGCCTGCTGATCCAGGCGCCCTGGAGGGGAGGCGGCCACTGCAGCTCTGGCTGCCCTAGTCCACCCACCCTGGTCTGATCTGTTGGGAACAGGATGCCAGTGTGTCTTCTGTCTTCTGAATCAGGAAGAGGAGCCACGCTGGCATGGCTGGAAAGAAGGAGGGCAGTGACGAAGGAACATGCCCTCCAGGGACGCAGTGCCCTAACTGTTGCAGTAATTGCAGGTAAAGCGGTCCCCAAGCATAAGAATCCCTGAAGAAAACCTCGCGGAGGAAGACGAGTTGGCTTCTACCACTTGTGGGTCCTCTCCTCCGTCTTCCTGCTCCCTTCCTAGTCTCCCTGGGTGCAGTGGCTGTTGGCCAAGGCTGGCTTTCTCCTTCCCAGCCTTCTCCTGAGCCAAGAAACACATTTATTCAAAACCACAATCCATCTAAATTTAAAGAGAAGAACCTATTCATCCAGACTAAAGAAGGAGAAGGCAAGAGGGAAGAGATCCACCATCCCATGTGCCCTGGTGGGGCCCCTGGCACCTGAGGAGGGGAGGGGCTTTAGATGCAGGCTGCTGCCTTGCGCAGGGCTCCTTGCTGATGAGCAGGGCAGGGCTGCCGCCACCTGGGATGCACAGCAAAGCCAGGCCCTGCCTGTCTTCTCAGGATGACTCAGAAAGAGGTCACCTATGCTGGATGAATCTCAAAGGGACGGTGGATGCTACCTGCTTCTCCTCCTCTGTCTCCCAAATCTCAACAGTGCTTGTTTACCACCTCAATGCCTTGCTTTCAGGAAGCTGCCTCCCCTTTGCAGAATTTTGCTTCTTTGCTTTTCATTCCTCAGAGGACTTTTCCTTTTTACCTTTTTTGTTTTGCACTCCTGCACTGCCTGGTACCTACATCAGTGTCTTATTTCCCCCATTACCGCCCCCATCCAGACAGAGACTGGAGCACTGACCCTGCACCCACCCTGTACCAGGCATTGTGCTAAATGCCCCCACCTACCTTGTTGCTGAATTAAAAACCTCTGAAATCAGCTTATACTGGAGCCATTTTACAGATGAGAAGGCTGAGGCTTACAGAGGTATATAACCCTAGGAGGTAGCGCAGTAAAGAATCTGATGAGCACTCTGCTTATTGAAGCACCTGGCAAATTGTGAGGCTCGGTGAAGATTTATTGAGTTAATAAATATTGTCTGGCTTTTGAGCCATACCATTTAAGTGAACATGCAGAAGTCTTTTACAGTCCTGAATGGTTGCATCCTTTAAATTTTTTAAAAAAATTTATTTCTGAGCCATATTTATCACTTTACCAGAAATCAACTAAGTTGAGGTTATTGTGCCCCTTCTTTCAAAAATTTGGAGTTAAGTCTTGATTTCTTTAAAACATTGGTTTGAGGTTGATAGTATGGTTTTACTCTAAATAATTTTGTAACCATTTCTGACAAGGTTAATGAAATACTACCTTTCAAATTTAAACATGCACAATAGTCCTCTGGGAATCTTACAAGTTCTGACTCAGAGAGTCAGGGGTGGGGCCTGACATTTGACATTTTCTGCAATCTCCCAGGAGATGTCAGAGCTGCTGGCCTAAGGAACACAGAACATACTTTGAGAAGCAAGAGGCTGAACTTGACCTAGAGTGTGTCTCGTTCTATTTATAGAAGTAAAGTATAAATTATATGATCCTTACTTTCAAGTGAGGATGGCTGTCTAGCCCTAGGCAAGCCAACTGCTGCGTGTTGAACTGTGTTTCCAAGAATTCATATGTTGAAGTCTTAACTCTCCAGTACCTCGGGGAGTAGATGTAACCAGTTAAGATCAACTCTTAGCTAGGGTCACACTGAAGCAGGGTGAGCGCCAGCCCACTGTGACTGGTGTTCTTATAGAAAGGAGAAATTGGACACAGAGACAGACCTGCAGGCAGTGAGCATGAAGATGGAGGCCCCGAAAGGGGATGATGCTGCCACAAACCAAGGGATGCCCAAGGCTGCCAGCATACTGCCAGCAGCTAGAAGAGGCCAGGAAGTCTTCCTCATGACCCTCACAAGGAACCAACCCTTAACTTCAGACTGTAAGTTTCTGAGCCACTCAGTTTCGCGTTTTCTGTTATGGCAGTCCTGGGAAACTCGTATAGTATGATGCATTTCATACCACAGAGTTGCAAAACTCCCCCATGAAAGGAAGAATGGGGGCCTCTCTGCCTTGCTTCATTCCTTAGAAGCTCAGTGTAAGAAGCTGGGATGTGGTGTTATGTGGAGGTGGTATGTGGAGGGCAGGTGGTATGTGGAGGGCAGGTGGTATGTGGAGGGCAGGTGGTATGTGGAGGGCAGGTGGTATGTGGAGCACTCATAATACCTGCCTGGTCACTTCCTCTAATGACCTTCGGTTGGCTTAGCTCCCTTACAGACGCGTCACCAGCATTTCTCAGCCAGCAGCACCTGCTTTCTAGTCATTCACCTGCTCCTTTGCTCATGTAGACTTTTCCTCACCTAGGGATCAAAGCCTTTGGCTCCTTGACTGGGTGTGTGTGTATGTGTTTACCTGGTTTATACTCTCCTATATTCAGTGGAGTCCCTGGAGAATGTTTCATTTCTTATACATTTGTGAATGAAAAAATACTGCTGCCTGCCATGTCAGTAAGCAAAGGATATTTGACCATCAAGGCATCACACTACAGCCACCCCAATGGTGAAACCTGAGCAAACTCACAGTGGAAGCAGGATACCCATCATCAAGCCCTCACCTACCCCAAAGATGCACCCTGAGGAGACTCAGGATGAGAAAACAGGATACTGGCCCCAGAGAGCTGAGGTGCACATCAAAGGAATGATTTCAGTGAGCCCAGACTCTTGCATCTTCCCATACACAGAAAACTGCTAAATTTCTTAAAGTGAGATGTCTGGTTTTCTTTAATTTACTGTTACCTTTTGGTGTTCCCGACTACATCGTCTCTGTTTCAAAACTCCTATATATCCTGACTCCTCCCTTACCTCTTTGAAGTAGTCCCTCAGAGTGATTTGAGACGCTGTGCTCCAGAATTATGTCCTCAGTTTTGTCCACCAAATAAAACTTTTAGGTTCTGAAATTTTTTCAGTCAACAGATACAGTTTTCAAGAAGATCCCCAAGATTCTGTTTCCTTGTTATTCAAATTGGATGATAATCCAGAGGCTGCTGTGAAGGGATTTTCTAGATGTATTATCATCCAACTCTGTGACCTTAAAGTTGGTAAGGATGCTATGTGCTGGGGTGGCAGTCTCGTAGACAAGCATTTTGAAAAAAAAAGAGGTGGTTTTTTTTTTTTTTTTTTTTCAAGCTGGGTGCCAAAGAAGAAATCGGTTTCCAAGCATGGGAAGGATTTGACATGGCACTGGGGGCTTGAAGGTGTGGAGGGCAGTACACCTGTCAAAGAGTGTGGGCAGCCTCTTGCGGCTGAGAGCAGCCTTTGGCTGACAGCCCAAAAGGAAGCAGCGACCTCAGTCTTGCAGCCTCTAGGAACTAACTTCTGCTGCCATCTTAAATGAGCTAAGAAACAGACTCTCCCGTCTCCAGGTAAGAGCCATGCCCAAATTCTAGCTGAGCAGAGGATTCACATAAGCCCTTTTGAACTTATGCTGTACAGAACTCTGACATAGTGAATGGTGTTGCTTTATGTTGCTATGTTGGTGCTAATTTATTAAACAGCAATAGATGAGTTATACACTCTCCAACCTAACAGATGTAAGTCCAGAACACATTACTGGTTTCCTCCCCATCCACCCCAGCCCCACTGGGTAGGCAGAGCACTGGGCCCCAGGCAGGACCTCTTGGATGACTGACAGGGCTTCTCCATAATCCTGTTTTCTGCTTGTGCTATGAGAACTAGGTTGCTATGATTTTTCTGAGTTTGCTGTTGAAAACCTATTATACAGCCAGATTCCCACAATGCTTCTTGTAGTAGGATTGCCTATCAATTGAAAATAAGTGAGACCCAGTGAATGTCTATAATCTGGAAATAGCTCAGCTACAGTCGAGTTAAATGACTTTAATAATTAACATCAAGTTCTGGGTGTGAAAATAAACCTGAAAGGAGAAAAAATAGTGACAGGAAAAAAACCACCTTCCTACTGCTGAAGGCAAAGCTCATCCACTGATTTTTATTTGAGCATCTATTCCCTTCTGGAAAATAAGATTACTAGTGTGTTGATACAGGCATCAGTGCAAATGGACTTGCTCAGTCCACTCCCATCCCTGGCTCCCTGCCCCGATTTAAACTGAGACAAGCCAGCCCCACCTCTGTTAGGAAGCACACTGTCCAAATGGATTTGCCCTGTCTGCTCCCATCCCTGCCCCAATTTAAAATGAGGAAAAGCAAGTCTCCACCTCTGTTAGGAAGCACATTGTCCAGGGCTGCAGGTGGCAGCAGGGCAGTGCCCCAGGGCAGAGCTGAGGGTGCTTGTCTCTGAGTCTTGTCCACTCACCCCAGCTGGAGGCAGGTGCTGGCCTCCCTGCCTCACCTTCCCTGCACCTCCTCCCCTGTTAGCATCTTCTTTCTCATCACTGCCCCTGCCTCTCCTAGACTTAATTGTTTCTCTGTGGGCATGCTTCTGAGAACATGGGACAGTCACCAAACTCTAAACTGCTTTGATTGCTTATGACTGCTCGGGCAGGGGTGGGGGGCACTGTTGGAGGGAGTGAGTGGCTCTGGAGGGACCAGGACTGCCCAGGGGACACACACACCACGAGATTCTGGGATGGCTCACCACAATGATGGGTAATGAAAGCCCACCCTCACCTACACTGCCACCATGAGAAAGTTGGGATTTACCTTTTTGAACACAAGGTTCAGTTCAGTTCAGTTGCTCAGTTGTGTCCGACTCTTTGCAACCCCGTGAATTGCAGCACGCCAGGCCTCCCTGTCCATCACCAACTCCTGGAGTTCACTTAGACTCATGTCCATCGAGTCCGTGATGCCATCCAGCCATCTCATCCTCGGTCGTCTCCTTCTCCTCCTGCCCCCAATCCCTCCCAGCATCAAGTCTTTTCCAATGAGTCAACCCTTCACATGAGGTGGCCAAAGTACTGGAGTTTCAGCTTTAGCATCATTTCTTCCGAAGAAATCCCAGGGCTGATCTCCTTCAGAATGGATTGGTTGGGTCTCCTTGCAGTCCAAGGAACTCTCAAGAGTCTTCTCCAACACCACAGTTCAAAAGCATCAATACTTCAGCACTCAGCCTTCTTCACAGTCCAACTCTCAAATCCATACATGACCACAGGAAAAACCATAGCCTTGACTAGACAGACCTTAGTCGGCAAAGTAATGTCTCTGCTTTTGAATATGGTATCTATATTGGTCATAACTTTCCTTCCAAGGAGTAAGCGTCTTTTAATTTCATGGCTGCAGTCACCATCTGCAGTGATTTTGGAGCCCCAAAAAATAAAGTGACACTGTTTCCACTGTTTCCCCATCTATTTCCCATGAAGTGATGGAACTGGATGCCATGATCTTCATTTTCTGAATGTTGAGCTTTAAGCCAACTTTTTCACTCTCCTCTTTCACTTTCATCAAGAGGCTTTTGAGTTCCTCTTCACTTTCTGCCATAAGGGTGGTGTCATCTGCATATCTGAGGTGATTGATATTTCTCCCGGCAATCTTGATTCCAGCTTGTGTTTCTTCCAGTCCAGCGTTTCTCATGATGTACTCTGCATAGAAGTTAAATAAGCAGGGTGACAATATACAGCCTTGACGTACTCCTTTTCCTATTTGCAACCAGTTAGCTCGGTGGAAACATGCACTGCTTTCATTTCTTTTCCCTGCACCAAGGACAAAAAGGTGTTTTCAGGCGGGAAACTGGGACAACTCTAGGACTATCAATGTCCCTTGTTCAAACCTCACATGACTGTGCTGTCTACTCTAATATCTGAAAACAGTATTTTCTCTTTATTGATCAGCATTTTAGTTGATTACAGGAGGAGATAAGACCCATTATCAGTTATCCTTTCATGGTTGGAAGTCCCTACAAACTTCAACACACATTTATTATTCGACTCCTTATTGAATTATAGCCATTTTAAAAACGATCATCAGCACCCCCACCTGACAACACTGAGGTCAAGGACTTTATCTTTCATGTTTGCAGAATCTGAATCTTGAAAAATTCTCATCACTCGTGTTTGTAGAACCTGAATCCAGCAAAATGCCCGGTATGTAATGAACGCTGACATGAGACGTTTGTTGAACTGATATGTGTAATTTCCCCGTCCTTCCTGACTCCAGCCTCCAGTTTTCCAGATGTGACTGGCAGGCCGACTTAATTTTCTTTTTTATCGCCTCGTTTCCTCATTATTGCCTTTGCTTCCTTCAGACAGAACGCTGTGCAGTTTAAAGCCAATCTGGTAAATCTATCCTGATTTCTATTTATTTCTTTACTCAGTTTTTAATTTGGGGATTTTGAACTAAACTTTATCCCAAGTCCAACCAATTTAGTTAGCGAGCAGGAGAGATGTGAACTCTCCCCTTGGGTGGTGTGTACAAATCGGATAACATGTAAAAGAACATAAAACAGTCCCTGGCACACGGATGGTAGCGAATAAATATGCTATTTTTTCTCAACTAATTAATTCTCAACTAATCAGCCATCGAAGAGACAGAAAGAACGATAAGAATCTACCATGTTTGCGTTCCCAACTCCAAGTTAAGAGAAACACTCACTGGTTAATTTGCCTTTTAACATGCAAAATTCTCCATCTGACTTTGACCTACATTCAATGTAAGTGTTTTTGTTCACTCACTTTTTAGTTTCAAGTGGTTTTTTTAAATTTTCTTTCTTTATTTTTGACTGCACTGGGTCTTCATTGCCACATGCAGGCTTTCTCTAGTTGCAGCCATGAGGGGGGTTACTCTCAGTTTTGGGGTTTTGGTGGGCAGGCTTCCCCCTGTGGGGGCTTCTCTTGTTGCAGAGCACAGGCCCTAGGCCATACAGGCTTCAGGAGTGGGGGTGACAGGCTTAGTTGCCCCAAGGCGTGTGGGATCTTCCCAGACCAGGGACTGAACCCTTCTCCCCTGGTTTGCCCGGAATCACGAGGCAAGTCCTCCGTTCATGTTGCATGTTGTCATTTGTCTCTTCTTCACAAGCACAAGCCCCTAGTGGGCAGTCACACTAGCTCAGAGCTAAGGTTTATCAGCATTTACTCTGTGTCAGGCTCTGTCACACGTATTGTGTATCTATTAACTCAAACTCCTACTGCTTTATCGCTATTGTAAAGAAGAGAAAACTGAAATCCATAAGGGTTATACCACATGCCTAGGGTCACATACTGGGATTCCAACTCCAGAGCCTGAACTTCTGCTCACTATCAGTTCAGTTCAGTTCAGTTCAGTCGCTCAGTCATGTCCAACTCTTTGCGACCCCAAGGACCGAAGCACGCCTGATCATCACCAACTCCCAGAGTTTACCCAAACTCATGTACATTGAGTCAGTGATGCCATCCATCCATCTCATCCTCTGTTGTCCCCTTCTCCTCCTGCCTTCAATCTTTCCTATTATCAGGGTCTTTTCAAATGATTTGGCTCTTCGCATCAGGTGGCCAAAGTATTGGAGTTTCAGCTTCGACATCAGTCTTTCCAATGAATATGCAGGACTGATCTCCTTCAGGATGGACTGGTTGGATCTCCTTGCAGTCCAAGGGACTCTCAAGAGTCTTCTCCAGCACCACAGTTCAAAAGCATCAATTCTTTGGCGCTCAGCCTTCTTCACAGTCCAACTCTCACATCCATACATGACCACTGGAAAAACCATAGCCTTGACTAGACGGACCTTTGCTGACAAAGTAATGTCTCTGCTTTTCAATATGATGTCTAGGTTGGTCATAACTTTCCTTCCAAGGAATAAGCATCTTTTAATTTCATGGCTGCTCACTCTAAGATGCTATTTTTGCAAGGATGAGCTTATGTTCCTTCACAGTGTACAAGTCTTCCTATACAAATACAATGTGCCTTGAACTGGATACCAGGGCAGTTTATGCCTCACCCCAGATATACTCAGCCCTGTCTGCCCCCTGGGTCTCAGCCACTTGCTCTGCTTCCTCTCCTGGCCAGAATGGCTCCACTAAAGACACACCTTTCTGCAGTCATTGCTTCTCATCTCCGGACACTATCGATTTTATCCACCTCTCTAGAGGGTAAGAGTCAGGCTTCGTGATGGCTGTATTCCATCCATCCCTGCAAGAGTTACAACAGTCCCAGGACCCAGATTCAACATGAGGAGACCCATGCAAGGGCTTTTGACTGGTTGTCCACGGTGACAAAACATCCTGCCCAGGAGTGTGGAAAGTTCATGCTTCATGGCAAGCACTTTGACCTAAGACAGACAGGAAGAAACCGCCAAGTAAATTCCTCTCCCTTCCTCCCCACCTGACTCTGCACTACAGAATGCTTCTGTACTACATCTCTAAAGACATCTGCAATTGAGTAGTCAACCGCATCGTCTTAAGAAACTATAGCCAGCTTCGTTGGGCTCTGCTTTGAATTTTCCCGTCATCCTTGCCTCAGTTTCCTCCCCACTTTGACCTAAGACAGACAGGAAGAAACCGCCAAGTAAATTCCTCTCCCTTCCTCCCCACCTGACTCTGTACTACAGAATGCTTCTGTACTACATCTCTAAAGACATCTGCAATTGAGTAGTCAACCGCATCGTCTTAAGAAACTATAGCCAGCTTCGTTGGGCTCTGCTTTGAATTTTCCCGTCATCCTTGCCTCAGTTTCCTCCCCCGCCCTCATAGCCCTCATTTCTCCAACAAAACAAAAGTGTGCAGTTTTGACTTTAGGCTCTGTCTTCTTCAGCAAACACAGCTTGTTTTCTTCTGATAATACAGATTAATTTGTACTGACACATATATCTTCTCTCTTTGCATATTAATTAGTTACTGTTGCTTGTGTAACAAATTATCCAGTGCTTACTGGCTTACAGCAATAAGCTTTTTTTTTTTTTTTTTTTAATCTCATGTTTCTGTGGGGAGGCAATTCAGAAGTGGCTTAGGTGGGTGGTCTGGTTCATGATCTCTAAGGAGGTTGCAGTCAGGAGATGAGCCAACATTGCAGAAGGGTCCCTTTTTCTCCACCCTCTCCAGCATGTATTATGTGTAGATTTTTTTGATGGTGACCATTCTGTGATAATACCTCACTGTAGTTTTGATACGCATTCCTCTTAAAATTAGCCCTGTCGATGCTCTACCTTTTGAAGGGAAGAATCAAGGAATTTGTGGGCAGGTACTAAAGAGGAGGTTGCAGTCAGGAGATGAGCCAACATTGCAGAAGGGTCCCTTTTTCTCCACCCTCTCCAGCATGTATTATGTGTAGATTTTTTTGATGGTGACCATTCTGTGATAATACCTCACTGTAGTTTTGATACGCATTCCTCTTAAAATTAGCCCTGTCGATGCTCTACCTTTTGAAGGGAAGAATCAAGGAATTTGTGGGCAGGTACTAAAGTCATCAGGCCTCGTTTCTCTGATGGCTGAAAATATTTATTTACAAGACAGATCACTAGGAAGAGAGTCGATAAATGAAACAGAGCAATGCTAATTATACTATAAGAGAATTAAACTAATGACCATCAACAAATAGCTGTTTTACTGTATTGCACTATCAAAAACAATTTACATGTTTTTAGATTTAAATCTGATGTCAAGGAATGCATCCTGAAGTCATTTCAGTCCATCCTTTTTTTGTTCTTTGTTTCCTTAGATCTATATCTGCATATTATAATCAATAACCAACACTTGATCAGTACTGACTACGTCTACCATCAATATTCACCAGATTTACTAATGAATGCCTTAAAAGATGTTCTCATTTGTCAGTAATCACAAGGTTATTAGAAGAATGAAATAACTTAGTAGGTGAAAAATCATCATAGTGTAGCACCTGGCACAGTAGATGTTCAATAAATGGTCCCCTCTAAATCAAAATGAAAAAAGAATCTAAACTAACCACTAATGAATCGATATATTTTGGCTTATTGTTTCTTATGTCACTGTAGCTATAATCTTGTAGGCACCAGATATAATCGCATAACCTGATTTTTTCCCTCTGGTCCTAAATGGTGAAAAGTTACTTGTCTCTTTTGCTTGATATTTTATTGGTACAAAACATATAAAAAATAATAACATGTCAAGTTGAGCATCCTGCTTAACTGCCTTCTTTTTATACTTTGTCTATCCCTTTGCCTTTGACCTTGGGGAAACATGGACAGAACTTCCTCTATACTAATTCTGATGAGGTGTGTACCCTGCATATCCAGTGAGATGGGGGCTTATGTCATAAATTTCCTACTTCAAAATACAGCTCTTTCACTGTCTTTAGCTGTCAAAAGAATTAACCTTTTAACTGATAATAAATTTAATTGCTGATCACAACTAGACCTTTAGATATATTGTCACCTAAAAAGAATGCTCTGCATATAAGCAAGGTAAGACTTGTGTGTAGCCACTCACTAAAGATGTTTATGCCTTTTGCTAAGTTCCTCTGTCAGCCAACTACTAATTGTCTGAGCTAATAGGTAACAACAAAATTGAAATTAATGATCTGATAACAATTCTATTTTCCAAAAACCTTTCATTTTGTCTTTGTCACAAGGTCTACCACATTTAAATGACTGAAGTTTGGTCTCCTCCTGTCTCTACTACCCATGTGTATAGATGAAATGCCAGTTAGCAGACAAAAGTCAAATAGATCACATAGAGAATAAAAGAAAAGAGATAAGTATAGTAAAAAAAAAAAAAGAATATTTATCCCCCAAATTTAAAATCTCAACTGTGCTTCCTTATTATAAGAATAGAGTGGGGGAAAGACTTTACTTCTGGTAGTTATAAATGATCAGCTTCCCTGGTAGCTCAGATGGTAAAGAATCTGCCTGCAATGCAGTAGACCCAGGTTAAATCCCTAGGTTGGGAAAATCCCCTGGAGAAGGGGAAGGCTACCCACTCCAGTATTCTGGCCTGGAGAATTCCATGGAATGTATAGTCCAGGGGGTCACAAAGAGTCAGACACAACATTCATAATTAATCGCTTGAACTATGTCATAACCATCATGCATGTGTGCTGAGTCACTTGAGTCATGTCCAACTCTTGCGACCCCTATGGGCTGTAGCCCGCCAGTCTCCTCNCTTCTGCCCTGTGCCTGTCTCTTATACACATCTGAATGTATAGTCCAGGGGGTCACAAAGAGTCAGACACAACATTCATAATTAATCGCTTGAACTATGTCATAACCATCATGCATGTGTGCTGAGTCACTTGAGTCATGTCCAACTCTTGCGACCCCTATGGGCTGTAGCCCGCCAGTCTCCTCTGTCCATGGGATTCTCCAGGCAAGAATACTAGAGTGGGTAGCTATACCCTCCCAGAGAGGATCTTCCTGACCCAGGGATCGAACCAGTGTCTCTTACATCTTCTGCATTGGCAGGTGGGTTCTCTATCACTAGGGCCGGCTGAGAAGCCCTTCATATCCATCATGCTCATTTAATTCATGTAAAGTTCACATGTGAGCCAACTGCATCTTCCATTTCTGGGATGTAGGTTCCCACTGACTATCCGTGTCCTCCTGCCCATCTCCACTAATCCAGGTGTCCCTGTGGCTTCCCAGGAAATGGCGCTCACTCCTGAAGGATGACAGCTGTCACCAGAGAAGCTGTGTGGAAAGCATCTACCCCTGCTTAGGGAACTAGAACCCACAAGCTTCAGCTAAGTGCTCCACTGCTGCACCTTACCGCATGCCACAACAAAGATGGATGACCCCATGTGCGCAACTGAGATGGCACAGCCAAATACATAAATAAACGGATATTTTCAAAATAAATTAAAGGTCAGTGCCAGACAAATATGCATTCAGCAAACACATTTGCCGAGTGCCTAGCTTATGAAAGAGTACTTTATATATATTGCTATTACTATCATCATCATCACCATCTCTACCAGACCACACTTTGGCACAGACCTCTGCCTTGACACTTGGCCCGACCCTCTGGGGATTAGCTCAGAGTCTCAGTCTGGCTTATTAGAGAGGGACCCCAACACATCTCTCAAAGAAGCGGGAAAACTGTCCACAATTACTTTTCTCTGATCCACAAGCCTTTGACTGTGTGGATCACAATCAACTGTGGAAAATTCTGAAAGAGATGAGAATACCAGACCACTTAATCTGCCTCTTGAGAAATCTGTATGCAGGTCAGGAAGCAACAGTTAGAACTGGACATGGAACAACAGACTGGTTCCAAATAGGAAAAGGAGTACATCAAGGCTGTATATTGTCACCCTGCTTATTTAACTTCTATGCAGAGTACATCATGAGAAACGCTGGACTGGAGGAAGCACAAGCTGGAATCAAGATTGCCAGGAGAAGTATCAATCACCTCAGATATGCAGATGACACCACCCTTATGGCAGAAAGTGAAGAGGAACTAAAAAGCCTCTTGATGAAAGTGAAAGAGGAGAGTGAAAAAGTTGGCTTAAAGCTCAACATTCAGAAAACGAAGATCATGGCATCTGGTCCCATCACTTCATGGGAAATAGATGGGGAAACAGTGGAAACAGTGTCAGACTTTATTTTTTGGGGCTCCAAAATCACTGCAGATGGTGACTGCAGCCATGAAATTAAAAGACGCTTACTCCTTGGAAGAAAAGTTATGACCAACCTAGATAGTATATTCAAAAGCAGAGACATTACTTTGCCGACTAAGGTCCGCCTAGTCAAGGCTATGGTTTTTCCTGTGGTCATGTATGGATGTGAGAGTTGGACTGTGAAGAAGGCATGAGCGCCGAAGAATCGATGCTTTTGAACTGTGATGTTGGAGAAGACTCTTGAGAGTCCCTTGGACTGCAAGGAGATCCAACCAGTCCATTCTGAAGGAGATCAACCCTGGGTGTTCTTTGGAAGGAATGATGCTAAAGCTGAAACTCCAGTACTTTGGCCACCTCATGTGAAGACTCATTGGAAAAGACTCTGATGCTGGGAGGGATTGGGGGCAGGAGGAGAAGGGGACGACCGAGGATGAGATGGCTGGATGGCATCGCGGACTCGATGGACGTGAGTCTGAGTGAACTCCGAGAGGTGGTGATGAACAGGGAGGCCTGGTGTGCTGCGATTCATGGGGTCGCAAAGAGTCGGACACGACTGAGCGACTGAACTGAACTGAACTGAGCCACAAGGGTCACTTCGTGTTCCCGAAGCACGGTCTCCCCTCTGTGGCTCAGCACAGAGCTCCCAGCCGTGTTTATTCACAGGGTCCCCTGAGCATCCGTTTCCTTAACGAGTGTGTCGCCCTCACCGCGCTGACTCAGACGGACGCCAAAGGGCCTTGTGCCGATGTGCCTGAGACCTCAAATGTCCTTCCAAACAAGCGCCCAGGACCCGAAAGCCCATTTATTGTCGAGACAGATGCCTTTGTTCCCGTTGTTCAGCTGCAGGCAAAGTCCAGCAGTTCAGAACCAGGGAAAGGAAAAACATCTCTTTACATCGCTCTGTCCTGTGTATGATCTCCATCAAAGTGCCAAGACCAACCAAGTAACGAAGCCAGGCAAATGTACACCAAAGACCTCCTTCACCAATTGTAATATCTTTGTGCAAATAGTTTGTGAAAAACTAACTCTTTGTGTTGTGAATTCCCAATCTCAGTGACCATCTATTTATGGTATCAGTAAATCCTTGACAGTCTCCATGTGTGATTTTTACCTGCTTTTCTAGGATGTGAATCTCGGAACACTGCCTTTATTTCTTATTCACGTTCCTAGGCTCTTTACCTGCATAATCGCCTTTATTTCTGTTTTCCTTTGTAAGCTAAATTCCAGTGTCACCACTCCCACACTGTGTAGACTTGAGCAAGTTGCTCCGCCTCCTTCTACTTCAAGTTCTTTATCTATGAAGTGAGAATATAATAGCCCCAAACCCACAGGATTGATGAAAGGATAGAACATCTTGATACATTAAGAAGCACAAAGAACTGAGGTGGGCAGAAACCAGGACATTTTCAGTTCGAATATCCATTCAGGAAGAGATCAAAACGTCAGGTGACAATATCCGAAACTTCAATAATACAAAGTGAATATTAAAGAAGTATTTAGCCCTCATTATTTATTACCCAAGGGCCCTGCACGCAATAGGGTCATATTCCAGGCATCTCAGTCCTAGACAGTCTTTTTCTTTTTAATTTATTTATTTTAATTGAAGGATAATTACGGTACAATCAGGCTTGCCTGATGGCTCAGGCGGTAAAGCGTCTGCCTGGAATGTGGGAGACCTGGGTTCGATCCCTGGGTTGGGAATATCCCCTGGAGAAGGAAATGGCAACCCACTCACTGTCTTCAGTTGTGGATACCTGTCCTCTAGTACCTCCCTCAGGACACCTTCACCAAAGGTAACCAACCAATGAGAAATAAGAACTTGGGTGATGGAGGGACTGGCTCAAGTGCATGCTGGGAGGATGGAAGGGTGTCCTGAGCAGGACCAGAGAAATCAGCAGAGATGCGCCTTTGGAGCTGGTTGGAACTCGGTCTTTCCTCTAGCACTTTGTGGTTGAAAGAGTGATCCATAGCATTTTTAAATGTTGCTTTCATTACACAGAAGCAGGAAAAAAATTTAGCCATCAAGTAGAAGCAACCTGGGCACATTCCCTAGTTCTGTTCTGATTCCTGGCTTCCTAGGAGGAGGAAGTGTTTGGAAGAGAAGTGTGAATGTGTTAGTCACTCAGTCCTATCCAACTCTTTGTGACCCCATGGACTGTAGCCCGCCAGGCTCCTCTGTCTACCGAATTCTCCAGGCCAGAATACTGGAGTGGGTAGCAATTCCTTTCTCCAGGGGATCTTCCCGACCCAGGGATCGAACCCGAGTCTCTCACATTGCAGGCAGATTCTTAACTGTCTGAGCCACACAGGGGAGCCCTGGAAGAAAAGTGAGGCACACGTAAACGTGAAGCAGTGATGAGCTGACTGCCTCAGACCAGCCAGTCCCCCGTGAAAGCCGGCAGGAGGCCCCCTGACTTGGGTTCTCAGCTCTCCACCCCTAGGACCACCAAATTCCTTCCGGCTTCTTCAAAGCCCTCCCAAGTTAGCCCCCACCCACCTTCCCAGCTCCATCTACTCCAACTGCCTCCATACAGGATACCCTGAAGCAAGGCTGGAATATTTGATGTTCCCTGTGATCTGTCTCAATGATACATAATAATGTTTCCACCAGAAGGCTCTTCCCTCCTTTCTCTCCCCATCTCCCTCATTTTCCATATCAAATTTTACTTCCCTGCTAACCACAACCACTATGTCCTCCCACTCTCAGCACAAGATATAATCTCTCTCCATCAAACCGCTTTTAAAACTGTGGGTATACCTCTCCTTGGGCCCTTATTTCTTCTGCCCTGTGCTATAATCATTCACATATTGAATTTTTTTCTCTTGCCGCCATCAAACCATATTCACCTTCAAAGTAAAGACTGACTATATCATTGTATTCCCTGCCATGCCTAAAACAGCTCGGCATGCGGAAAGCCTTGAGTAAATATTTTCCAAGTCAAATCGAAGATTGTATTTTGGATAAACATCCTTTGATTTACTTTATATTTGTTTATATTAATTTTATTTTATTCTGCAAACATTGCTAACTCTATCAACTTTGTATTTATTTTCCCCTTTTGTTCCTTTTACTGGCAATGAAGAATACTCTCTGTAGAGTGTATATATATATATGAAACTCAAAAGAGTGAAAAAAATTAAAGGAAAGAAAATGGTGAACCAAGCCTTGTGACAGTCTCAGATAACTTGCATAATACACCAGCTATGGCTCCACTAAAATAAAATAATATTTATAAGCAAGGTTATTATTCTTTGAGATCATGCTTCTCGATTATCCTTTAGTTTATCTCTAAATCATCTTTCATCCCTGTGAAGTTTAGTGTTCTGTCCTTTTTTCCTTTGTAAACAATTCACTTCACAAATGTGGAATAATGAAATTAGGTTTAATAAGAGAAGGTTATGAGTGTTGACAGGAGATAATTCATCTCTCTTTATCCTCCCTATGCTTTGCTTCTCAGTTTTGATGGTTTCTTCTTCCTGGATCTGTGTCTCTTCGATGCCTTAAGGTCTGAAAGTTGAAAAGTAGAAAGGATGAGAAGAATATCTGCTAATGAGGACAATTGGGTACTGTGACTTTGTAGTCAATATTTTCTCAGCACAAAGCAAAAAAATGCTAATTTCAGAGCTGGCTTAAATGTTTCATCTTGTTTTTCAACAGGAGCACCTGGAAGAATATATTGGTTTTGTTTCGATTGATTTTTTATAAGGCCTGTCCTAGCCCAGCATATTATGATGGAAAAACAGAGCAATGCTGAAAAAACAGTATATTATTATGGTATTGAACAGAAATAGTGTGATTGATATAAAAAAACTGTCAATATTTTTGTTTCCAAATTATTTAAAAGATATTGACTCACTGAATCAGTAAAGAGAGAGGAAGGAAGGAAGGGGAAAGAAAAGAAAGGGAAAGAAGAGAAAAGATGCTGACATGGGAGAAATAACACAGCTCTTTTTATAATAAGTGCATTGAAAGAGCAAAGACTTTCAACTAAATTACACAGCACCTGTCAAAGTTCAAGGTTGAATCTGTCTAAAGGAAACAATATGGTCAGTTTTTTATAGTAAAGAGCTCCAATAAAGCCATCTGAAATGTGTAAATGTTTGTTTATTGTGACTCACATTTTTCATGAACACACAGTAATGTACTATCTGTTGTATAGTCAGCAACACACAAGGTATTAATGTCTTTCCAGGTTCAATGACCAAAAGGCTGCGTGTTGAAAACCCTTTGTCCTCCAATTTCAATAGCACCTGTGCTGATGTAAAGAGAATAAGGTGGGTGGAGGGTATTCAGAAACTGTAATATACATATTTGTAAAGCAAATCAGTGTGGAAAAAGAGGGTCTTTTTTGAGCACTGCCCTGCATCACAATTCTCTACTCAGATATTCCTACTCAAAGACTCAAATTCTCTTAAAAGCAAAAATGCTCCCTAGTTTTCTCTTGCCATTTCTTTAACTTAATATTCCATCTATTCTGTATTCCTCTTTTTAGTATTGCCAGATTTTGCAAATGTATATACAGGATGTCCAGTTAGGTTGAATTTCAGACAAACAACAACTTTTTTTTTTTTAGTATAAGTACATTCCATGCAAACTGGGAAATCTTATACTTACAAAAAAAGTCACTGAATCTTTTTTTTGAGTATAAGTATGTTCCAAATACTTCATGGGACACATCTACACTGAAAAGTCATTTGTTGTTTATCTGAAGTTCAAACTGAACTGCACCTCCTGCATTTGATCTGTCAACTTGGCTCTCACGTCAAATCTGCCATTATCCAAGTCCAGATCAAATCCCATACCTTCAGGGAGATGTCTTTCTATCTATCTTATTTCGAAGGGATGCATGCATTTATTCATCAACCCCTGCCAATCAACAAATATATATTGAATACCTATTTTTCTCCAGGAACTAACTGTGTTAGGATCTGTAGCTAAAAGGCAGAGAGTGGCTAGAAGGCAGGCAATAATGACACAAGAGAACAAGGGCCATGGAAAGAGATGCACAGGGTACCACGGGGATTCCCCGTGTGAGTCTCTCAGTAGAACAGCTGACTGCCCATCCGTTTTTTCAGATCTCTTATCTAACTGTATCTTGTCCAAGGCCAAACACTATTTACGTTCTTGGTTACTACCAGACAACAGATCTGCTTGGTCTGAGAAACTAGAGTCATGAAAGCTTTTTAAGTAACTGTTTAACTTGAGGTTAATTATCATGTAATTAAAATATAAAAATATCCTTACACACTTGTTAAAAATAATTTAGAGAAAACCAAACATGGTAACGAGAGATATACTTGGGATGGAGTATTGTAAGTTTATTACAAACCTAAGTAGGCTAAAGTCTTAGTGACTTCCAAAAGGTGACCTTATAAGGCTACGTAATGAATGTCAAAATATTCATTTTTCCATTTGCCCAGAAAGGGGATACTCAAAACATAAGAGATTAATTTGGATTCACGCCAAAGCTCCATTCTCTAAAGAAGGGCCAGCTTGTTACCACTTTTTGATGCCCGAGGCTTCTAGCAAATGTGTCATGATTTAAATTTCAGCTACTTGGACACTGATAGGAACCGGAGAAGAAATATTTTTCCCGTGGAAGGAGACAGCCAAACTGACAATCCTCAGAGAGAGTTTCAGCTTCAGGAAATCACCTTTGTCTGTGAAAAACAGGAGGATGCTGTGGTCTGGTCTGGTCTCAGTGTTCATGTTCCACTTAGTTTAATGCAGTAAAACAGAGAGGAACGTTAGCCCTGTATAATCCTTGCTAATAAATTAGGGGTTTTCCTGGTGGCTCAGATGAAAAAGAATCCACCTGCAATGCAGGAGATGTGGGTTTGATCCGTGGGTCAAGAATATCCCCTGCAGAAGGGAGTGGCTACCCACTCCAATATTCTTGCCTGAAAATCCCATGGAGAGAGGAGCCTGGCGGGCTAGAGTTCATAGGATCATAGAGTCGAACACAACTGAGTGACTAACAATTTCTTTCACTTTAAGGTATTAAAATAAGCAAAGTTGGTATGGCTGAGTCTCTTTGCTGTTCATGTGAAACTATCACAACATTGTTAATCAGATATGTTAATAAAAATAATATTGTATTTTATTAATATAAAAAATGTTAAAAGTAAATAAATAAAATAAGCAAAAAATCATTGGGAAGAGCTATTTGTCTCCAGATGGCATACTGATACCAAAGCTAAGACTTACATTAATTGTGAAATACAGTCTATGATCTCTCATTTCAGGGTCAGAAATGGAAAGCTATCATAGCAAATTTTAATACTCATACAAATAACATTTCAAAAATATCAAAAATATACAAAGTCTTCTTATTTTGGGTAAATTTTCCAACATACACATTGGTATGAACTTCATATATAATTGATAATACAGAGTATGACCTTTAGAATAATGTAAAATGTCAACAGAGACATTCAGCGTGAGCATGCCAGAAAAGCCTGTGTTTATCACAATAAAAGATAAATAGGTTTGGGGGAATAATAGAATCTTAGAGACTGAAAGAACTTTAAAGGTCATCAAGTTTACTCACTGGAGATTTAAAATACTGTCCAGTAGCTTTTCCCAAATCTAGGCAGTTCTGGCTTAAGTATGAGTGACTGTGGTCTCACCCAGGAGTTTGCAGCCTGTGTATACTCAAAACCACCCCAGAGACTGGCTTACTGAGAAAGAGAAAGAAAACGGGACTAAGATTGGGAAAGGGCTTTGAAAGCATCTGTTTTCTGCCAATTCCACAACAATATTTCTGTCTCTCTTCCAACTTCCACTCTGTCTTCCAACTCTTCGAAAGAGAGCTTGGGCCCTTGGAGGAGGACTGAGTGAGTTGGGAGTCATGGTTTCTAGGGAATATGCTATGCACAGGCCTGTACTGTAATTAAGAAGCCCTGTTAATTACAGTAGAGGCCTGTGCATAGCATATTCCCTACAACTGCTGTAAGGAGAGTGAGGGTCAGAATGAGTGTGAGGTCGGTGGAGACAGTGCAGAGTCCGGAAGTGTCTCCACCTTGGTCTGGAGATGGGGAGAGGCCATGTGATCAGAGACGTTTCTTTCTTAAAAACTGTGGGAAACACACATAACGTTTACCATCGTAACCGCTGTCCGTCAATCACAGTTCATCATCATGGTTCTCCCGTGTATCTTGCCACCTCTTCTCAATATCTGCTGCTTCTGTGAGGTCCATACCATTTCTGTCCTTTACTGCGCCCACCTTTGCATGACGTGTTCCCTCGGTATCTCTGATTTTCTTGAAGAGATCTCTAGCCTTTCCCAGTTCTAGTTTTTACCAGTTCTGAACTGAACTGAACTGAACATCACAGTTCAGGCATTATTCTCTTGTGAGTTGTTTTACGGTGTCATTGTTTGGAAAGTTGATGAACTCCAACCTCTCTGAGCCAGGAAACCAAAAGATAAGACTGTCACAGGAGGACATCCCCCAAATTCTGCCACTTAAGGCATATTCCATGAGCAGCTGAACTCTGTCCCAGGCTCATCTTTGGTGTCTAAATTTCATGTCGGGGTAAGGATATCTAGCTATCTACCTAGCAACAGTGAGGAATGAATCTCAGTGGGCCGATCTACCACAGGTTGTGAAGATCAAATCTGTTTCAACCTGAGATAAAGGATAGAACCTGGGACAGTACCTCATAAAAGCTCATGTTTGGAAATGGACGCAGTCATGAAAACCAGGACATCCAATAAAAATGAAGAAATAAGCTGGACAGCCCCAAGCTATGACAGGCAGGGCAGAAAGAAGCAAAAGCAAGAATCAGAACCGATGTGCCTTTGACAACCTTCAGTCCACTCCAATCCGCGAAAGTACGCCTCTGCCATCTTCATCTCATTATCCTTGATGTGAACCTCTCCTCCACCCCCTTTTAGGTGAAATTCTCAGAAATAAATATAAAATCAGTCATTTACACCTTAACATGAAATATATTCTACTCAGTGGGCCCTGAGGATTGATTACTTGGATATTAAGCCTCACCTTCTATGATTAGGCACCACGGCAAATTGAGCCCCTGGAAAAAACCATTTCGTGGTTGTCATTCAGGTGCTAAGTGGTGTCCAACTCTTTGCAACACNTTACACCTTAACATGAAATATATTCTACTCAGTGGGCCCTGAGGATTGATTACTTGGATATTAAGCCTCACCTTCTATGATTAGGCACCACGGCAAATTGAGCCCCTGGAAAAAACCATTTCGTGGTTGTCATTCAGGTGCTAAGTGGTGTCCAACTCTTTGCAACACCATGGACTGTAATCCAGCAGGCTCCTCTGCCCATGGGATTTCCCAGGTAAGAATACTGGAGTGGCTTGTCATTTCCATCGGCAGGGGATCTTTCCAACCCAGGGATCGAACCCACATCTCCTGCTTGGCAGGTTGATTCTTTACCACTGAGCCACCAGGAAATACCCATAGAGGTACTTAAATGGTCAGCTGACAGAGGAACCAAATAAGGTAGTTAGTAGGTGTCCCAGGCCCAGGCAGGCCAAACAGGTCCAGAATCGGAAGGGCAGGAGCTCAGATTAGAAACAGTTCTGACCTGTCTGGCTGGATTTTGCAAGACATCAGCCACTGAGAGCAGCTTTTATTTTGCTTCCTGGGTGTTTGTTTTCTTTTCTGTTTGCGGTTTTGGTGTGTCTGACATCCTGATGGTTGCTGTGGAGATGGAATGAGGAAGAGAGTGGACTGTTCATTCTCTAAGATAAATAGACAGGGATGACCAGGATTCTGAATCCTAGTTTTCACCAGTTGTTAAGAGTATCTATCAGTTCAGTTCAGTTCAGTCGCTCAGTCATGTCCAACTCTTTGCGACCCCATGAATCACAGCACGCCAGGCCTCCCTGTCCATCACCATCTCCCGGAGTTCACTCAGACTCACGTCCATCGAGTCCGTGATGCCATCCAGCCATCTCATCCTCTGTCGAACCCTTCTTCTCCTGCCCCCAACCCCTCCCAGCATCAGAGTCTTTTCCAATGAGTCAACACTTCTCATGAGGTGACCAAAGTACTGGAGTTTCAGCTTTAGCATCATTCCTTCCAAAGAACACCCAGGGTTGATCTCCTTCAGAATGGACTGGTTGGATCTCCTTGCAGTCCAAGGGACTCTCAGGAGTCTTCTCCAACACCACAGTTCAAAAGCATCAGTTCTTTGGCGCTCAACCTTCTTCACAGTCCAACTCTCACATCCATACATGACCACAGGAAAAACCATAGCCTTGACTAGACGGACCTTAGTCGGCAAAGTAATGTCTCTGCTTTTGAATATACTATCTAGGTTGGTCATAACTTTTCTTGCAAGGAGTAAGCGTCTTTTAATTTCATGGCTGCAGTCACCATCTGCAATGATTTTGGAGCCCCCCAAAATAAAGTCTGACACTGTTTTCACTGTTTCCCCATCTATGTCCCATGAGTGATGGGACCAGATGCCATGATCTTCGTTTTCTGAATGTTGAGCTTTAAGCCAACTTTTTCACTATAGCCACCTCCAAAAAGGCCTGGGGTGGTCATATACACAAAACACAAGGATGCACAAAATTATATTGTATGACTTGAATACTCTGCTTCACAATCCTTAGTTGAAAGTAACTCAGTATGCCACCTCTGCCGTATTCCTATATGCACCTATTTCAATGGCTGTTCTCTCTTACTTAAAAAATCTGCATAAGGAAGTTGGTATATATATATACACAATGGACCATTATCCAGCTATAAAAAAGAAACACATTTGAGTCAGTTCCAATGAGGTGGGTGAACCCAGCGCTTATTATACAGAGTGAAGCAAGTCAAAAAGAGAAAGACAAATACCATGTATTAACACGTAAATATGGAATCTAGAAAGATGGAACCAATGATGGTATGTACAGGGCCGCAAAGGAGACACAGACATAAAGAACAGATTTTTGGACTCAGTGGGAAAAGGAGAGGGTGGGGTGGTTTGAGAGAACAGCACTGAAACATATAGATTTAGTCAGTCAGTTCAGTCATTCAGTCGCGTCCGACTCTTTGCGACCCCATGAATCGCAGCACGCCAGGCCTCCCTGTCCATCACCAACTCCCAGAGTTCACTCAGATTCACGTCCATTGAGCCCGTGATGCCATCCAGCCATCTCATCCTCTGTCGTCCCTTTCTCCTCCTGCCCCCAATCCCTCCCAGCATCAGAGTCTTCTCCAATGAGTCAACTCTTCTCATGAGGTGGCCAAAGTGCTGGAGTTTCAGCTTTAGCATCATTCCTTCCAAAGAACACCCAAGACTGACCTCCTTTAGAATGGACTGGTTGGATCTCCTTGCAGTCCAAGGGACTCTCAAGAGTCTTTTCCAACACTAGAGTTCAAAGGCATCAATTCTTCAGCACTCAGCTTTCTTCACAGTCCAACTCTCACANCTGTCTCTTATACACATCTAGATGTGTATAAGAGACAGGTCCAAGGGACTCTCAAGAGTCTTTTCCAACACTAGAGTTCAAAGGCATCAATTCTTCAGCACTCAGCTTTCTTCACAGTCCAACTCTCACATCCATACATGACCACTGGAAAAACCATAGCCTTGACTGGACGGACCTCTGTTGGCAAAGTTTACCATATGTAAAACTGATAGCCAGTGGGAGTCTGATGTATGGTGCAGGGCATCCAAAGCCAGTGCTCTATGATGACCTGGAGGGTTGAGGTGGCCAGAGAGGTGGAGGGGGGGGATTGTTTCCCGAGGGAGGGGGCACACATATGCCTATGGCCGATTCATGTTGATGTATGCAAAAAAACTATCACAATATTGTAAAACAATTATCTTCCAGTGCAAATAAATTAATGTTTTTTAAAAACCCACAGAAGGACAAACCCAAGGCGAAAGCATGCCAAAAGCAGGAACAAATGTAGTCCTAAGACTGCCTTTGAGAAAGCAATGTGAGAAGCGAGAGCCACAAACAGAAACCCACCCCGGCCGTCTCTCCCACCTTCTCTCTTGATGGCCACCACCCTGGTTCCTGCCTGAGAGTGCAATTCCTCTACCACTGCCTGAGTTACAGAGACTCCAGGAGTGGCCAGCTGCTAGACACTCTTATGGTAGAAGCAAACAAAACATCATCCCCCAGACACTATTTTGCCACACATGCACCAAAAATTCAAAATGCCCTCCTCAATAATTATCCCATGTGAAGATAACCTTCAGTGAAACAGATGGAATAAATCACTGTGAAATATTTACAGATTCATTGGGGCTGCAGCAACTTCCCAGACAGTCTGAAGTCCCAGAGTAATATTCCTCACGATGCAGCAGAGATTCTGGGGGAGTCATTACCACATCTGAGAAGCTCTGCTATTTCTATTTGGTCCTCAGGAACAGAGAAGGGCATTCTGATGGATGACTTCCAAATCAATGAGATCTTCTGTTTGTGGAAACAAGATATGCCGCCGGAAAATCAAGCTCATATGTGAGTAAATTGTGGTGCCTCACATCGCTTTATGGGAATTGACATCCATTGATTTTTTTGAAAGTACATGGTTTACCAGAACTCAAGAATGTTTTTAAACAAGGTTTTCTCATACAGTATCATCAGCTTCCATCACTCTAAAATGAGATTCAATTAACATGTCCCAAATGCCAGAGGGGTTGGCAATAGTGACTACATTTAGTACCGTCAATGCATAAAAATTAAAATGTTTGCTCTCCATGGCACTGAGTTACATATGACATGCCTCTTAACTTCTCTAATTTTCCATCTTAGGAACCTTGAGAATTATGGTTTCTTATGGTCAGTCAGACATACCAACACATTTTAAAGGCAGGTTTCCTGGTAGATCACATAGTATAAAGACAGAACAATCAACTCATAACAAAAGTGAGAAGGTGCCACATCCAACCCTTCTTTCTTGTCAACTGCCTCATTGAAATTAAGATTCCTGGAAGAGATCATCTTTGAGGAGGAGAGAAGTGTAGTTTGAGAAGATGAAATGAAATAGTCCTCAAGCTATGTAATAGCAACCTCCAGTTCTGTCAACGAAGAAGTATAAGATAAAATAAGATCTAAGCATTGTACAGTCTTGCCTATAATATTTAGTGGCTTCATGAGCATAAGCAAAATACCATGATACGAGTGAAAACAGAAAGTAAATAGCAATAAACTAGTGTGAAGTGTGAGGTCAATATAGCTAACTGCCACATTATTGGACATGAATTTGAGCAAACTCTGGAAGAAAGTGGAGGATGGAGGAGCCTGGCAAGCTACAGTCCATGTGGTCTCAAAGAGTCAGCATGATTTAGTGACTAAAAAATATGTTATTTTCAGAATAAAACTTAACATGTGACTTACTAATTTCAATTAACCTAATTCATTGACAGAGATAAATTCACATACAGATATTAATCAACTGTTGTCATTGTATAGTCGCTCAGTCATGTCCAACTCTTGTGTGACCTCATGGACTATAGCCCACCAGGTTCCTCTGTCCATGGGATTTCTCAGGCAAGAAGACTGGAGTGAGTTACCATCTCCTTCTCCAGGGAATCTTTCTGACCCAGGGATTGAACCTGTGTCTCCTGCATTGGCAAGAGGATCCTTTACCACTGAGCCATGGGGAATGCCAAAAAAAAGATAATTAGGAGAATCTATATATTTGGCAAACATTAATATATTCTCCTAAGTAAACCTTGGATCAGAGAAGAAATTAAAATGAAAATTAGAAAAAAATACACCCTAAAACATGCCTCCCTAAAGGCCATAGTATGGCTTTGTTTCTTATTTGCATATTAAATAAATGAAACCACAGACTACAGTTTCTCGTATTGCCAGAATGTTTCGCGGTGACTGATGTTCCGTGGTGATATCCTTCAGATATCAATAATAAATTTTGGCAAAAATATTAAAAAGAACTATTTGAAAGTAATGAGTAGTCGCCAAAGACAGGAAGAAACCAAAAGATATTTGATTTTTGATACAAAAATGAACCACCTGGATGAGATCTATGATGACAAAGCTTTTCTCTGAAGGCAGCCATCAGTCCATGCAGTGCTGTGTGGGAGAATTAGAGCAGAAAGCCACGCAAGCTTGAGATGTCTGAGAAAAAGAATTTGGAATTGCCAGAGGATCTAAAAACTAAGGGAAAATCCCGAGGACGACATAGGCAGATCTCCCCAAGTCTGCACATATTCTTCCCTAAGTCCTTGGCTGACTTCTGAGCAGCTGAGGTGCAGGGGAGATTTCAAGGAGCAAACCATAAAGCCAGAGCTGAGAGTCTGAAAGAACTGGGCGTAGATTTCAAATTTTTGTTCACCACTGAAGAAACAACTTTCGATTTGCGTTCCAACAAATTAGAGGCGATTTGTAAACACTTTGGGCTTCCCATAAAAATCTAAGAAGGGCCATGCCTCAAAAATAAAATATGTGTGTCAAGACTAAGCTGTCTAGCCATCAGACTAGACTGATACAAAATCAACAGTCTCACTCATAAAATGAAAAGCCGATACAAGTTCAGTGTAGTAAGCCAGTAATTTACCTGTCCACCGGATCAATAAGCAACACTCCTCAGAGGAAGATTCTATAATTAAGTTCTCCGCAACAAATAATGCACAATATCCAATACACACTTGAGAGGATAAAACCTAGGCATGTGAAGAAACAGGAAAATGTGACCCATACTCCAATGAAAAAAATAATGTCTAGAGAAGACTTCAAAATGTGACATTCTGTCTCAAAAAAATAGTGAAGTCCACCACGCTTCCTCAAAAAGAAAAAGAAACAAGAAACCTGGAAATAAATAGGTTGGATATGTAACCCAAAGCTAAGAATGTCAACATATAATATCCACGTATTACCCCTTCAATGGATGAACAGAGAAAGAAGTCATCTGTTCACATATATGAAATCCACGAAACATAGTTATAAAGCAAGATGTAAATATTATAATGAGTGAAATGAGAAAAAGAATATTACGACTCATCCTGGTTCCTGACTGATGCACAATCTAAGGTCTTCACCGTGGTTGCAGGGCCCTGCTTGGTCGGCCTTTCCACTTTGTAAATGTCTGTCCTGTTCCATTCCTCTTCTCTTTCCTCACTCCAGTCCAGCCCCGCTGGCCTCCTCGCTGGTCCTATAACTGCCAGGCAGGGCTGAGGGGTTTCATCCAGGATCTTGCCTTCAAAATGAATTGTGAGTATAACCTTCTCTCAACACCATACCTGGCACTCCTTCTCCTTACCGTTTGTTTTCCTATTTATATTTATTAAATTATCATCATGTTTACCTCCACTATTTATCTTCCATCTCCCTCTGACCACACTACAAGCTCCACGAAGAAAAGAATCTGCCCATTTTATCCCCTGGGTGTATCCCAAACACCTAGAACAGTTTCTGGCTCATAGTAGGTACTCAAATATATATTAATCAATACAGTCAGAAGTTGGAAGGCAGAGAAGCAATGTGAAAATGCTAATTTTTGCCATCTCTTATGCTGCTGCTGCTGCTGCTGCTAAGTCACTTCAGTCGTGTCCGACTCTGTGTGACTCCATAGACGGCAGCCCACCAGGCTGCCCCGTCCCTGGGGTTCTCCAGGCAAGAATACTAGAGTGGGTTGCCATTTCCTTCTCCAATGCATGAAAGAGAAAAGTGAAAGTGAAGTCGCTCAATCTGTCTGACTGTTAGCGACCCCATGGACTGCAGCCCACCAGGCTACTCTGTCCATTGGATTTTCCAGGCAAGAGTACTGGGGTGGGGTGCCATTGCCTTTCCCAAGGGAGTCAAAATTGCATAAAATTCATTATGCGTTTTTAAATGCAGTCAACAACATCTTATGATTTCCATAATGTGTGCGTGCGTGCGTGCGTGCGTGAGTGTGTGTGTTAACTCACTTCAGTCATATCTGATTCTTTGAGACCCTATGGACTGTTGCCCGCCAGGCTCCTCTGTCTATGGGGATTCTCCAGGCAAAAATACCAAAGTGAGTTGCCATGCCCTCCTTCCCAGGGACCTTCCCCACCCAGGGGTCGAACCTAGGTCTCCTGCAGCCCCTGCATTGCAGGTGAATTCTTTATCTCTGAGCCACTGGGGAAGCCCATGCTTTCCATAAGACCGTCTCAGTACTTATTTGAAATCCTTCATTTTCTATTTTTCTGATAAACTCATATGAAATATTTTTAATTTATCTTATTTTTACAAGGATGTGCGTACATGATCTCATTTTTATAAGCTTATCTCTCTATCTTTGAGACCCTATGGACTGTTGCCCGCCAGGCTCCTCTGTCTATGGGGATTCTCCAGGCAAAAATACCAAAGTGAGTTGCCATGCCCTCCTTCCCAGGGAGCTTCCCCACCCAGGGGTCGAACCTAGGTCTCCTGCAGCCCCTGCATTGCAGGTGAATTCTTTATCTCTGAGCCACTGGGGAAGCCCATGCTTTCCATAAGACCGTCTCAGTACTTATTTGAAATCCTTCATTTTCTATTTTTCTGATAAACTCATATGAAATATTTTTAATTTATCTTATTTTTACAAGGATGTGCGTACATGATCTCATTTTTATAAGCTTATCTCTCTTAATGCCAACAGAAAGACATCATCCTTCCCTCAGCGTCTCTGCATGGGGACATATCTGACCTGACACTCACTTAATATTAACAAAGGTTATTTCTGGAGGCTAGTATTTGAACATTTTTATTACTTTCTTCTTTGAACCTGTTTGCATTAATCGCATTAATTTATAATAAATATTTATCAGTGGTAAAAATTACAAAGTTAAATTTTAAAGATAAATTACTGCCTAATGAAGTATCTCTACCCAAATGTCCCCAAAGCAGCTCATATTCAACATGTACTCAAAACAGAAATTGACTACCCTCATCCTATTTACCCTAAGCTTGTTTTCTTGTGCTTCACTGAGGATGAGGCCTGCTTATCAAATTGCAACTTGAAATTTAAATCTCTCTTTGACTCTTTCTGACTTAACAAGGCACCTAGTTACCAAGCGTTCTTTGTTTATAACTTTAATTAGTGTCAGAGCCATCTCAGCTCCTCAGTCCCATCGCTGTGATCAAAAAACCCGTGCAGGAAGTAGTCCAAATTCCTCCCTTCATCACTCAAATATCTGATCGCCTGCCCTTAACCTCAGTCACTGCCCCTCCGTAGCCTAGACACCCTTCTTGAACTCGTAAAAGCCTAGACAATTTGCCTACATCTAGGCTTTCCTGTATTTTATCAATTTTGTTTTCTCTTCTCTTTGTATTTAGTCAAGTATCCAAAAATTCTAACATGTCTCCAAGTACAAAGGAAAACAAGGAAAGATTTCCATCTGTCTGGGTTTTTTGTTTTTGTTCCCCCTCGATATAGAAGTTTGACAGGAGCTAGAGTATATGAAGACGGTAAAGAGAGGAGGCAGGTATGCTGCTCGGAAGGGAAACCAAGGGAGAAAATCTGAGAAATAAGATGGATCAAAGTGCGTGCTCCAGCGTGCTCAGTTACTCTGTTGTGTCCAGGGACTGTAGCCGCCCAGGCTCCTCTGTCCACAGGATTCTCCAGGCAAGAATACTGGAGTGGGTTGCCATTTCCTTCTCCAGGACCCCTCTGAGGTCCAGCCAGCCATAAAGCCACATCTAGGGCATCCCTCATGGATGAGGGGTCTGGCTGTGGTGGACAGGACCAGTTACCCTCTGAGCCACCAGAGAAGCCCCTCTTCAAGACCAGGACAGACAATGGGAATCCAGGCATTTGCAGGGAGCTATTGGAAGTCAAAGTGAAACCATGCTCAAGGACACACGAGGCTGGGACTGGTAATAAATCTGGGATCAAGAAGGGAGGTGGGGGAGAGCTGCTGAGCAAGAACAGTCAATGCCACTCACGTAGCAACACTGATAGGCGAGGCAGGGAGGAAAGGTGAGGATGGATGATTTATACGATCAAGACGGAGGAATCTCGCATATGGACATCGATCATGGAAACCCCCATGACTGGGGCTTTCACAGCCTGATACAGAGCATGAAGCAAAGGTCCAGCTGAATGTTTGCAAGAAGAGAACGTTCTAAGCCACTTGGTTAGCAAGGACTTCTTTCTTGACTCAACTCTGACACAAAATACAGAGTAATGAGTAAGAGAAAGCCATGCTCCAGAAGGAATTCATAGGAGCTGGAGCTATGGGTTGAATTGTGTCCCTCCAAAAATTTATATATTGAAGTCCTAATCCCCAGTACCTCAGGATATGGCTTTATTTAGATATACAGTTTTTACAGATGATCAATTTAAGGTGAGGTCATTAGAGTGGATCCTAGTCTAATAAAAAAATTTTAGGTCTCATTCCAAGGTTTTTTAATTAATTTGTATTGGAGTATAGTTGATTTACAATGTTGTGTTAAGTTTCACGTGCCCAGCAAAGTGAATCTGTTGCACGTATATTCGCTCTTTTTCAGATTCCGTTCCCATATAGGTCGTTACACACTGCTGAGTTGAGTTCCCTGTGCTATATAGTAGTGGGTCCTTATTAGTTACCTATTTTATGTATGTAGTAGTGTGTGTATACCCTCTCCAGTGTTCTTGCCTGGAGAATCCTGGGGACGGCGTGGCCTGGTGGGCTGCTGTCTGTGGGGTCACACAGAGTCGGACACGACTGAAGCGACTTCGCAGCGGCAGCAGCAGCAGCAGCGTGTACACGTCAACCCCAATCTTCCCGTTTACCCCCCAGCTTACCCTCTGTTTGTAACCATGTTTGTTTTCTACATCTGTGACTCTATTTCTGCTTTGTAAATAGCTTCATTTGTACCATGTTTTTAGACTCCACATACGAGCAATATCATACAATATTTGTCTTTCTCTGTCTGACTTACCTACTTAGTATGATAAACTTTAGTTCCATCCATGTGACTGCAAGTAGCATTGTTCCAACCTTTTTTATGACTGAGTAATACTCCATTGTGTCTATGTACCATATCTTTTTATCCGTTCTTGTGCCAGTGGACATGCCGGTTGCTTCCACATCTTGACTATCATAAACAGTGCTGCGGTGAACACTGGGATGCATGTATCTTTTCAAATTATGGTTTTTCTCCAGACACAGGCCCAGGAGTGGGATTGCTGGATCATATGGTAGCTCTAGTTTAGTTTTCTAAGGAATAGTCCAATATAACTGTGTGCTCCTACAAAGAGGAAATCTGGACATAGAGATACACTTGTCCAAGAGATAACACCTTATGAAGATACAGGAAGATACTGAGGTGATGCTGCTATGAGCCAACGACCAGCAAAGACCACCATCCGGCCCCCGGAAGTCAGGATAAGCCATGGGACAACCTCCCCCAGGAGCAACCAGTCCTGCCGAACAGCTTGAGCTTGGACCTCTACCCTCTAGAACTCTGAGTACCAGTCTGTGGTACTTCGCTATGGCAGCAGGAGCAAACTACAATGGGTGGGAACTGACAATTTAAAAAGTGACCAAGTAAACAGCAGTGGATTTCCACTGGCTTTAAAGAACAAGCAGGGGGCTCCCCGGCAGTCCAGCGGTGAAGAATCCGCCCTCCGATACAGGGAAGATAAACTCCGTTCATGGGACTGTGAGCTAAGATCCCACGCGCTACGGAGCAGCCGGGCCCAGGTGCTGTAGCTACTGAGCCTACACACTCTGGAGCTCACACTCCACAACTAGAGAGACAGCAAAGACCCAGTGCAGCCAGAAATAAATAAGTAGGTAAATAAATAGAATTTCAATACCTAAAAAAAAAAAAAAAAAA
>SJYX01016095.1:175104-190321 GCA_006410675.1 Oreotragus oreotragus
AAAAAAAAAAAAAAAAAAAAGACAAGCAGAGTATTGGGATTAAATGTGGACAGAGTATTTCTTAAACAAGGTCATCAGAAGAGGCTTCTCTAAAGAATGCCATGTGAAGACGACTTAAATGAAGTGAGGGAATGAACAGTCCTGAAAGCGAATGGAAACTGTTCTGGGCAAAGCAACAGGGAGTCTTAATCCCGAGGGAGACAGGAGGTGTTCATGTCTTCAGGAACATCAAGAAGACCAGAGTGGCTGAAGCAAGACCACGGCAGAGGTTCAGACTGAAAAGATGGGGCCAGGCTATGCAGAACCCTTTGGAACACAATAGTTTGGGTTTTATTCTGTGTGTAACGGAAACCTATATGGAGAAGCTGAGCAGAAACTGGCATAATCCGATGAGTTTAGTTTTAGCTGTTTGGTCGTAAAGATTGCTACGTGGAGAGCAGACGATGGCAGGGAATGTACGGATAGCTGGAGGTAGGCTGTAGCTCAGGTGATAATACGCTGCCGGCTGGAGAGGGGTGGTAGCAAGGCGAGAAGATGCCGCAGGATGTATGACCATCCTAGGCGAAGGGAGGAAGCCTCGTGAAGGGTTTTGAGAAGCTGTCAGGACGAGGGAAGAGTTGGTATTAACACATGGGTGATCTGGCTGAGATGCTGGCTCTAGGAATAAAACTTCAGAAGTAAGGTGGGAGGAGCTGAGTTTCTGAGACACTTCCTGGTTAAGTGAGCCAGGTCAGGGTCAATAGCAGAGGTGTTATTGAGCTTAAAGCACAGTGCACCTTGAGTCCGATGGGAGTAGGTTTTCTGGCATAGAGCTATCAAAGTCGCAGGTATTTCCTTGGCCACCAAGCCTGGAGATCTTGCCAGGAAAGTAGTCTGTGTGTGTACATGCTTGGGGGGCAGGGGGCAGAGGTCTACACATTGAATAAGCATAAAGGTGTACACAGCCTGGCTTCTCACTGCCAGTGGGAAATTGGAGATACAGTGTGAGATGAGTCCCTTGGTGTCTGTCTGATCCAACAAACCTGATGCCCACATCTACCTGAGACTCCGAGGGAAACTTGTTGTTTTTTTTTTTAAAAAAGGAGCTGGTATGCCAGGGCTTGCACACCTGCGTATGTGAAATGGTTTAATTCCTCTGAGCCTCAATCACTCCATCTGTAAACTGGAGGTGATGATACCTTCCTCACAAGGAGACAGACTGTTTCTCTATGTTAACAATGTCACAATCTTACTCTTCCGAACTTGACGGATGATACAAATAATTGAAGACCCTGGTGACCCTCTCTAAGAAGCCAAACTGTAATCTATTGAGGGCATAAAAATTTATAGAGAATAAATGATTGAGGAGCTGAGATTATGAGACCACTCTTTGAGATTATGCACCTGTATCTCAGCCAGCTCTTGATGATATGAGTACACTCTTGAAGATCCAAAGAGAATCTGGCTCACGTTAGAACACAAATTCAGTTTTTTTTTTAAGATAGTGCCCATTTTCAAATTTAGTACCACTTTGAAATCAGTGAGTTGCGACTGATTTGTGATCAGCTGTGTTTGTATACAAATGGTCTGGAACCACAAAACTAAAGCGCGTATGCGAGAAACAGTGATGGTCATCATCCTAATCAGAGACAACACGACCCAGAAAACAAACTCATGGTTACCAAAGGGGAAAAGGGGTGGGGAGGGATAAATTAGGAGTTTGGGATTAGCAGATACACACCACCATGGATAGACTAGATAACCAACAAGGCCTTACTCTATAGTACAGAGAACTATACTCAATATCTTGTAAGAATTTATAAGGGAAAAGAACATGAGAAAAGAATATATGATTCCCAGTAAGTGTGTATTGTATATCTGAAGCTAACACAACACTGTAAATCAACCCTGCTTCAATAAAATTAAATTTAAAAAATATTATGAGTCACTGAGGAAGCAAAAAGGACCCAAGCATTGCCTCTGTAGAAAAGGGTTTGCTTGGAGGTTTATCTAGAGTTGATTAACCCAAGAGAACTTTATTAAAGACTCACAGAGATCAGTGTTCTTAGACATATAGAGAATGTTTAACTGATGGCCACAAAGTGACTAAGCTGTAGTTAGTTAGCCGCCATAGGAAGGTAAACCAAATCAACCCTTGTTAACAGGTGAAGGTGAGACATCCATCTCCCTACCTCCCTGCATCCTGATGCTCCTCAGATTCCCTACTTCTACCCCCTACTTTACTCTCCCACGAATTCATCTCGGGTCTGGTCTTATCTTCCATCATTTGCCTTCTCTGGGCCAGGACGTGTATTCCCCCTTCCCCCTCCTGCCCCCCGCAGTCTGCTCCTGCAACCACGTAAGTGCTATTATTTTTTAATCAACTTTTACTGGAGCACAGTTGCTTTACAATGTCATGTCAGTTTCTGCTGTACCGCAAGACGAATCAGCTATGCTGTACATATAACCCCTCTTCTTGAATTTCCTTCCATTTAGGTCACCACAGGGCCCTGAGTGGAGTTCCCAGGGTTCCACACTAGGTTCTCACCAGTTACCTATTTTATCCGTAGAATCAGGAGTGTATATGCGTCCATCCCAGTCTCGCAGCTCATGCCACCCTCCCCTGCTCTCCCCCTCAGTATTCATATATTTGTTCTCTGCATCCGTCTGTGTCTCTATTTCTGCTTCGTGAATAAGATCATCTAGAAGTGTTGCAACTTCTAACTTTATGTTAAAGAATAGCAAGCCTCTCACGCCTTCAGTCTCCTTTCTCCCACATCCAAGGCTAATACTGTCTCGACCTCTAACCCCATAGATCAGTGTTGCTTGTTTTTGTATGTGCTGTTTCGTGTCTGGCCTCTTTTACTCAACGTTAACCTTGTTGTGGCAGATCATTCATCCTAATTAATGCACACAGTTATATTGTGTGGCTAGACCACGATTCATGTACCCATTCCACCCCCTGGTGGACCTTTGGATAGTGTCCAGGTTAGATCTATTATGAATGGTGCTACCAAGAACTCTCTAGTTCAAATCTTTCAAGGAACTCAGTTGATGGATTTGTTAGGTCTTCACCCCAGACTTGAATGACTACCCAGTCACGTGTATGTTTAGCTTGAATCATTCTTGTAAGTGGTTACACCATCCTTCAGACTTTTAATATGGCTTCACATTCAAAAGCCTGAACAGTTGGCCCAGTGTCTTCAACAGAAGAAGACACAGAATTCAGATCTTCTGGGTCCAAGTCCAGTGCCTTTCACATTCACTAAGTTCTAAACCCTTCATACTAAACACCTTCCTCTTACCAATACTTTGCTCTCCTTTTTCCTTTACTGCCTCTCAGACGCAGGACGGACAGCTCAGTTGATCCTGGGGCTATTCTCCCCAGGGTATTTTTGTCTCAAAGAGGGTCCTTGGAGACTCCAAAGAATAACTCTAATTGTGGGATTTTCAGGTTCCATAAAAGCTCAATCCATAAGAAAGGAAGGGAGAAAGGAGGGAGGGAAGATGTTTCAGAGAGAACTGTGCAGACTCTCAAGTCCCCAAGGCTGTTGCTCTGAACAGAGCCATTACTGATGGAGCACAACCGGAAACAGAAAGCTCACTTCTCATCATGTGAACTTCAGAGCTAACGCCTTGCATGTGTGTATGTGTGTGTGTGCGCTAAGTCACTTCAGTCGTGTCTCAGTGACCCTTTGGACTGTAGCCCGCCAGGCTCCTCTGTCCATGGGATTCTCCAGGCAAGAATACTGGAGTGGGCTGCCATGCCCTCCTCCAGGGGAGCTTCCCGACCCGGGGACTGAACCCACGTCTCTTACGTCTCCTGCATGGCCGGCAGGTTCTTTGCCACTAGCGCCACCTGGGAAGCCCGCAAACCCCTTGGAAAGCTATTAAACCCTCATTTCTCCAAAACCATGTATCTATACCAGAACCAGAGGAAAGAAAGGCTGAGCCATTCAGCCCGCGAGCCTCCATTTCTCCACTCAGGAGGCCAGGAATGGAAACCGGCTGCTGGCTTCTTGAAGGAGGCCTCGTCATCTGAGTCCCAGGCATGCAGAAGCTGAGCAGGAAAGGCTGAGAAAGATGACAATGGAAATCAAGCCCCAGCCTCCCGACGGCTCACTCAGGTGTGCTTCTGTTCCCTGATTCTGTGTCGTGATTAAAGCAAATGATTTTTTTTTTTCATATTTAGATCTTTCCTCTTCAACCTGGTCTGCTGCCTGAATTTGAATGCAGCTGAGTTAAGGGTATTAATTAATTGTGAATCACTCCCATACTTGAATAGAAGACCTCCAGAGCCTAATGTGCAAATTTATGTAAAAACAATGTGAAAATTAGAAATGCATTGGCACATTTTTTTTTTAAACCAGAACAGTAGCGCTCCAGTCTAGTCAAACAGACTGCTCATTTGCAAGCTGTCTATATGCAAAGCATTCAGCCCCTGGGAGCCTCAAACCTCCTTAGCAAGTCATCTGAAATTTGAGAAGAGCTTTGCTCCCCAGCCTGGTTTTCTCTCCCTTCACGGGTCTCTCCTGTGGACCAAGGGCTGGGAGGCTTGCACCTGGCAACTCCAAGCACGGCCAGTACACGTAGCCCATCCTGGGAAAAGTCCTAGTGCTTCCACACAAGCCACAGGATCCTGATTCCCCTTTCCAGACCAGACTCAGAGGAATATGTTATGTGCCCGCGGGTCCTGGGCGAGCTCTCAGACTCTCCCGGGTGATGCTGGAGGTTAGAGCAGGGCAGCTGCTTGGAAAGCCGATCATCGACCTTAGGTAGGAGTGTGTCAAGTTCACGATTTTACAGCTTTGCACAGGGCAGTCCCTCCCCTCCTCTGGCTTGGCTTAAGGGAGTGGGAGGGTGGGGAAGAGCCCTCAGGCCAGTGCCAAGGTGTAGCAGCAGGGGGCACATTCCTGTCTTCAGTGCTTGGCTGGCTGGTAGTGAGCCAGCCAGTGAGGGGTCAGAGGTCAGAAGATGCTCAGAGCCAGCCAGCAAGGCAGGGCATGTCATTCCACTCCCAAGAGCGGGAGTGGGGAGCCCAGATAGGAATGAGCTAGCTCTAATCTTTTAGGTAGTCTAGTCAAGACTATGGTTTTTCCAGTAGTCATGTATGGATATGACAGTTGGACTATAAAGAAGGCTGAGTGCAGAAGAATTGATGTTTGTGAACTGTGGTGTTGGAGAAGACTCTTGAGAGTCCCTTGGACTGCAAGGAGATCCAACCAGTCCATCCTAAAGGAGATCAGTCCTGTGTTCATTGGAAGGACTGATGTTGCAGCTGAAACTCCAATATTTTGGCCACCTGATGAGAAGAGCTGACTCATTTGAAAAGACCCTGATGTTGGAAAAGATTGAAGGCAGGAGGAGAAGGGGGTGACAGAGGATGAGATGGTTGGATGACATCACCAACTCAATGGACATAGGTTTGGGTGGACTCCGGTGGTTGGTGATGGACTGGGAGGCCTGGCGTGCTGCGGTTCACGGTGCTGCAAAGAGTCAGACACAACTGAGCGACTGAACTGAACTGAATCTTTTAGCTTCGGGAGGGGGAAGGGTGATGGCAGAGAAGGAGGCCTCCCAGGAACTGGCAGGCAGAGCCCATAAGCCCACCCACGTGGGGAAGGCAGGAATGGACCCACCCAAGAGGGGTAGGCAGTCATGGACCCAGCCACCCAGGGAAGGCAACCCTGGAGCAGGCTCCTGGGACCAGCAGGGACTGTGAGTCCCTGTCACCCTTTGAGGACATGGCTCAGGGTTTTCCCAGCAGCTCAGCCCCAGAGGGGCCATGGTCAGGGACCCTAGCAGCTGGGACTTCTGACTCAGTTGACTCCGTCGCTGGCTTAGTAGCTGGCACCCCCATCTCCCACAGCCCCCACCCCTACTGCCCACAGCTCCCGTTCACTCAAGTTATGACAAAGTTTGATTTCCCACATCGAGTTGGTCTGTAAATGCTGTTTGCAGTAAGTTCTTCAGTATGAAAGTCACCAGTAAATGTGATTTTCACCAGCTTGGGTGCAGTTGGCGACACCCTAACGTGGGTATTGAGACCAGCGTGATGCCTAGACCAGCAACCTCACCCTGAACTGGCAGCTCGTCAGCAATGCAGACGCCTGGGGCCCACCCCAGCCTTCCAGACTCAGAATCTGCATTTTAACAAGACCCTTTGTGATTCCTGAGTCCACAGAGTTCAGAGAAACCCTTGTTTAAGGTATTTCTCTTAGTCTCCACCAGGCTAGACTGAGCTTCAGCTTTCCAGTTAATGTCTGCTGGGCTCAGACAGTAAAGAAGCTGCCTGCAACTCAGGAGACCTGGCTTCAGTCCCTGGGTTGGGAAAATACCCTGGTGAAGGGAATAGCAACCCACTCCAGTCTTCCCTGCCTGGAGAATCCCATGAACAGAGGAGCCTGACGGGCTACAGTCCATGGGGTCACAAAGAGTCGGACATGACTGAGCGACTAACACTTTCATCGTACACTCCCACCCTTGAATAAAGCACCACGTTTCCTAGACCCTTAGTCCTCATCTGTAAAATGGGGATGCTAATGCTACTTAAGATGTTAAATTGAATAATAAACTGGAGCTTGTCTTATAAATTGCAAATCACAATCAAAACATTCATTTTTATTCTTGGGCTGCACCCTGACCCAACAATTGGGTTGTAAAGTTTTGAGAACAGGAAGAATTTCTGCTCTCCTATTTTTATCTTCTTTGAACCCTAAGGACAGCATTCTGCTGCAGAACCTCAGATTCCTACCCGCCCCCCCGCCAAAATTTTTAATTCCAGTTCCTGACACCCATCACTTTGACCTACTCCTCTGAGGTTCATCCCTCCAGATGATTGTATTATCTCTCTGGCCATGAAGCCCTGTGTTACCATGGTGATACATACATAATTATAACTGATGGCGCTTTCCTGGCCAGCCTTCCCACCGGACAACACAGAAAACATCCTACCCTTCTGTGTGTTACTCTCCCATAGGTGTGCAACAAGACCCTACAAGTTTCTCAAACTTAAATATTCCTTCCACGATCACTATAGACCAACACACACAGAGAGATCAATGTGGAAGCAAAACTGTTTGGGGAGGAACTTGGTGGTCTGGGTTCTAGCACAAAGTCTGATACTGATCAGGAATTTGTCACAAGGCACTGGATTCCTCAGGACCCAGTTCCCCCATATTGCACAGAGATGAGACAGGCCCCTTCTGTAATAGTCCGAGTTGATTTTAAGTGTCACTTAGCTGAGATTATTTAACAAAGCTTCCCAGCATTAAACATTAACACGGCTCTTTTTATAATGCACGGTTCGTTATCATGCTAATAAATGATTAATTAGAATTCTCTGTCTGGGCCAATAATTTGGCAGGGCTTTTATGATTCATAATTTGTGCTGTGTTGTAAGGTTACCTCTCGAAACTGACATTCTAACATTTATTGTTTTTTATTGCCTCTCTGAGGTGGCTTTGGAAGGAGACACCAGGTGACACATGATTGAAAAGGGTTTAAAAGTTGGATGCAGTCAGAGTGGACGATATTTATCCAGTAGGAGCAGTGGACTGGAACTGCTGGGGACCTCAGTGAGCGTTTGAGCAGAACAGCCAGTAATGGATAACTCAATGGTCTGCTTGGCCAATGCAACGGTGTGCAATGGCACGTCCTGTCTGGTGCCAGAAAGCAACTTCAACGCCATTCTAAGCGCGGTCCTGAGTGCCGTGCTCACTACGCTGTTGGCTCTGGTGATGTTCTCCATGGGATGCAACGTGGAACTCAAGAAATTCCTCGGGCACATCAAGCGGCCCTGGGGCATCTGCATTGGCTTCCTCTGTCAGTTCGGGATCATGCCCCTCACAGGGTTCATCCTCTCCCTGGCCTTTGACATCATCCCCATCCAAGCGGTAGTGGTCCTCATCATGGGATGCTGTCCAGGAGGGACTTCCTCCAACATCTTGGCCTATTGGGTGGATGGCGACATGGACCTGAGGTAAGATTTGTAAACCTCCCAATCCCGCATTAATGGCACTGAATTAACCTTCTCAGTAGCCTGTGGCATCGTGAATGCTCGTCTGCTCTGCCACGGATATGGGGGTCCAGCTGAGACAAGAGACGAAATGCCTCTAACTCACCTTCCTGCACGGCTGCTGAGCTGTGTGAATTTAAGGGTTCTATTCTGTGTTCATATTTTTGAATCTAACTCAGTTAATTGCTGTTTCTCTTTGGGAAAAAGAGTCCAAGTTTTTCCAAAAATAGAAATTCTTTCCAACCCAGAAGCTATACCTGAGAAAGTTTTCCTTGGTATCAGGAAAAAAAAAAAAAAACTTGCTTTGCAGTGATGAGGAGTCCTGAATGCAATCACGAAATCAAACTGTTCAGTAAACATTAGACCCTAGGATGAGACCATGACCAAACACAGCCAGTTTTTTTGGACAAGTTTTCTTTTGGTATAAAATCTAAAATAGCATTTTTTAAAATGTACATTTGCTTCACTTCTACTGGCATTAAATTTAAAAAGAAAAGACTATAGCAGTTTTTTTTAAAAATTAGGCTTACTTTCCTATAAAATAAACAGAGAATGGTTTCTCTGCTTCCCACAGAGTAATCTTAATTGCACTGTTTGTCCATTTCATCCTATGTTAATCTGAACTAGCACTGAGGGGGAAAAAAAACTAATCGCAATAAGGTGAAGCATTAATGGGAGGGGACCAAGAATTTTAATGCTACAAGTTGAGTAGACAAATACGTTTTTCCTTCCCTCACCATTCCTCATTTCCAGTGAAAGATGTGCATTTCTGCAAACCAGCTGGGTATCAGGGTAATGTGTGCTTATTAAATCCTGAGCAGTAGGCAACAGGCTCTGTTCACCCCCTCAGCAACATTCAAAGAGACGCTCACGGTGGAAAAATGTAACCACTGCAAACTGTCAAACTGGATTCCGGATTGATCCAGCACCTAGTGGGCACGCGGGAGCCCACCAGCTCAAGCTCTGCTGATGCCCATTTCTCCAGAAGCTTTAGAAAAATCACACCAACCGTATATCTTCACGTTACATCTCTCTCACATAAGGAAGTACCATTTGTTCCCTGTAACAGATTCTCCCCCCCCCTCCCCCCCAATGAAAGTCCTGTGAAGAGCAAAGGATCTCAAGTGCTGTTCAGGTTTAGTTAATCTGTGAACCGCCATATAGCAATAAGGCCTCCTTACATTTCAGCTTAGTATGACCCGGATGGAGGCACAGGGGTGGGAATCTACAAGCGAGTCGAGGGGGGTGAAGTGAATTGAAGACAGGACTTTGCCACCAAACAGCTTTTATGTAATATTACGTAATGCAATTTTTCAACAAAATGAAAGAGCCTGTATCTCCATGTAAGGCTACACGTGTGATCATCTGTAAGACAGAAAAGTGTGTTTGGTGCTGAGTTGATCAGCTTTGGGGGTAGATTCCCTTCTGGGGGCTGAAACAGTAAAACCTTATCTAAAAGTTCTCACTCACACTTTCCTGTGGCTTAAAGGAAATTCTACTTCTCTGGAAACAGGAGATGATTATGTAATCTTGCTTCCCTTGCATAACAATTCCTGCAAGAAATAAAAATATTAAGAAATAAGAGAGCCAGAAGCAGAGTTTGAAATTGCAGTGGAAAACTCCCAGCTGACTCAGGGTAGATGAATCCTTCAGCAAGTCAGAGGAAGTCCTCTTACAGGACTGCGGTGTTGAACATTAATTTTCATCCTGGAAAGTGTGCACTCCACCAATCCCCTTGTCTTGTGAACAACACCAATACCTGCCCAGTGCAGTCATCAAGCCTCTCTAGCAATTTCCCCTCTCTGGAACTCAAACAAGACCCAGGGAAAGACATGGCACACCCAAAGTAAATCCTGCTTGATCTCATAAACGTCCTTCACACAGGACCTACTTACTTGCCCAATTCTCAAGCTTTGCTGTGCTTTTACCCAGCACAGAGGATGAGAAACAGGAAGTTGGGGGTAAGGGTATTAGAGGGGCAGAACTGTGTCTCACAGCAGCAAGGTTCCCCCAAATCCTGACCTCAATTTAAATATTAAAATGCCTCCAAAGAAAAGAAGACAACTCACAAAACACAGCAGCTCTTCTTTTTTGTGACCCCATGGACTGCAGCCCCCAGGCTCCTTTGTCCGTGGGATTCTCCAAGCAAGAATACTGGAGTGGGTATCCCCTTTCCCAGAGGATCCCAACCCAGGGATCAAACCCAGGTCTCCTGCATTGCAGGCGGATTCTTTACTGTCTGAGCCTCCAGAGAAGCCCTCAGTTCTTTTAGGGACAGACAGCTCTATGAACCCATCACCCAGAAGACACCAGTGCATTTTAGTGGAACAAGTAATAGTGTATCAGGAATAATAATCCTTGAAAGGAGGTTAAATTATACCACGATGAAGGTGATGAATTGCATTATGCCTTGCATCTGTTAGAGGAAAAACTGTTGAAATATTTTTCTTTAGAAAAAATATTTTAGAAAAGTATACTTCTAAATATATTTTCTAACTTCAGAAAAATAGATTTTCTTTACAGCAAATTAAGAAAGTGACATCTCAGCTATTGGGAAACGGTTTGCCAACATTTTTTATTCTTTCCTTGTGAGCAGTGGACAACTAAAGTCTCATGATCAGTGTGTGGATACAATTCTATCTAACCTTGATATTTCCACTTCTGTCCTCTGGGGACTTAAATTCTAGCAATGGCAGCTGAGATGTGCCTGATGATACCAACAGGTACCTGCGCTAGTTGAGCAGATACCACGGAACAGGAGCAAATCAATATCATTTGGCTTTCACTTTCCTGGGTGTGGTTTCAGGGGAAAATCAAATTCTCTCTCCCTTATCCCATCATCTCTTCCAAAACTTGGGAAAGTGAAAGTGAAATCACTCAGTCGTGTCCAACTCTTTGCAACACCATGGACTGCAGCCTACCACGCATCTCCGTCCATGGGACTTTCCAAGCAAGAATACTGGAGTGGGTTGCCATTTCCTTCTCCAGAGGATCTTCCCCACCCAGGGATTGAACCGGGTCTCCCACATTGTAGGCAGAAGCTTTACTGTCTGAGCCACCAGGGAAGTCATTGATTTGCAGTCTCTGGTAACTACACACACACACACACACACACACACATTACAAAACAGAGGCCTTGCTGATAGAACCCTTGCTCACTGATGTGGTAGTTCAGTTCCTTCACTCCGGTCTAGAAAGCTGTCGTGGGAATCTGATCAGGAAACAGATGTTTTCACCTGTTCCAGCCCTGTCACAGGTGCATCAGGCACAGAATGTCTCGGGGAGAAACAGAGGTGTTTCCAGGTGAATTTGCCAGAGCTCCAGGCTCACGGTTCTGGGAGCGAGCACAGAGAGCCCCACCCCCTGTGTCTGCTCTACACGCAAAGTCGCCCTGGTTTTGAATCTCCCCCTTCTTTAACACTGGCTTGGGCACACTGCACGGTCTTTCCTGGTGGCTCAGCCCTTAAAGAACCCACCTGCCATGCAGGAAACTGCCTGCAATGCAGGAGACGGAGGTTCGATCTCTGGGTGGCGAAGATCCCCCTGGAGAAGGAAATGGCCACCCACTCCAGTATTCCTGCTTGGAGAATCCCATGGAGAGAGGAGCCTGGCGGNAATATATTTTCTAACTTCAGAAAAATAGATTTTCTTTACAGCAAATTAAGAAAGTGACATCTCAGCTATTGGGAAACGGTTTGCCAACATTTTTTATTCTTTCCTTGTGAGCAGTGGACAACTAAAGTCTCATGATCAGTGTGTGGATACAATTCTATCTAACCTTGATATTTCCACTTCTGTCCTCTGGGGACTTAAATTCTAGCAATGGCAGCTGAGATGTGCCTGATGATACCAACAGGTACCTGCGCTAGTTGAGCAGATACCACGGAACAGGAGCAAATCAATATCATTTGGCTTTCACTTTCCTGGGTGTGGTTTCAGGGGAAAATCAAATTCTCTCTCCCTTATCCCATCATCTCTTCCAAAACTTGGGAAAGTGAAAGTGAAATCACTCAGTCGTGTCCAACTCTTTGCAACACCATGGACTGCAGCCTACCACGCATCTCCGTCCATGGGACTTTCCAAGCAAGAATACTGGAGTGGGTTGCCATTTCCTTCTCCAGAGGATCTTCCCCACCCAGGGATTGAACCGGGTCTCCCACATTGTAGGCAGAAGCTTTACTGTCTGAGCCACCAGGGAAGTCATTGATTTGCAGTCTCTGGTAACTACACACACACACACACACACACACACATTACAAAACAGAGGCCTTGCTGATAGAACCCTTGCTCACTGATGTGGTAGTTCAGTTCCTTCACTCCGGTCTAGAAAGCTGTCGTGGGAATCTGATCAGGAAACAGGTGTTTTCACCTGTTCCAGCCCTGTCATAGGTGCATCAGGCACAGAATGTCTCGGGGAGAAACAGAGGTGTTTCCAGGTGAATTTGCCAGAGCTCCAGGCTCACGGTTCTGGGAGCGAGCACAGAGAGCCCCACCCCCTGTGTCTGCTCTACACGCAAAGTCGCCCTGGTTTTGAATCTCCCCCTTCTTTAACACTGGCTTGGGCACACTGCACGGTCTTTCCTGGTGGCTCAGCCCTTGAAGAACCCACCTGCCATGCAGGAAACTGCCTGCAATGCAGGAGATGGAGGTTCGATCTCTGGGTGGCGAAGATCCCCCTGGAGAAGGAAATGGCCACCCACTCCAGTATTCCTGCTTGGAGAATCCCATGGAGAGAGGAGCCTGGCGGACTACAGTCCATGGGGTCCCAAGAGCCAGGTAAGACTTAGCAAGTAAACCACCGCCACACCACCCAAGAGGACTTCTCCTTCCCGCTTTCTTTTTCTCACTTCGTTGGGGAATTGCTGCCTGTGCACCCTTCCTCCCGTTGCCCCCTAATTCCTTGATTGCTATGCACAGTCGACACTCCCTTCCATTATTTTCTAGGAAAGTAGGAAATTTTCTAGAAAAGTAGGAAAAGTTTCTAGATTTTCCTACCACCTCCTTTCTTCTTTATCCAGGTGCCATTGTATTTTTTATCTTCTAGCTTTGTGTTCACTGTTATTTCAGTTGTTCTAGACTGACCCTGGGGCTTATCACAAATTCAAAGCAGTTCCTCCCATTTCAACCACATATATGTCCAGCTCTCATTTAAGAATTAATTCAACACTATATGAATTTCCCTTTATTTTTCCCCTCAAAGGAACCAAGCCTTGCCTCTCTCTGCAGCATTTCTTTTTATTTACTGGCAAACATTTAGTAGACGCTGTTAGGAGCCACTCACAGTATAAGCTCAGTTCAGTTCAGTTCAGTTCAGTCGCTCAGTCATGTCTGACTCATTGTGACCCCATGGACTGCAGCACGCCAGGCCTCCCTGTCCATCACCAACACCTGGAGTTTACTCAAATTCATGTCCACTGAGTCAGTGATGCCATCCAACCAGTGTATTTTAATCCTCTGAGGTTAGTATTAATACTATTACTTTCTGCATTTGATAGATGATGAAATTAAGGCTCCAAACCTTGACAGAGGTAACAGTCAGTGTATGTGAGAGTCCAAATCAGAATCCAGATCTATCCATTTATCCCTGTCCAGACTCTGAGCCTCCGTTCCATGCTGATTCTATGTCATCGCTTCCGCTGTCCAGCCTCACCTATATTCACTTCTTTTGCTGTTTCACACTTGGTGTTTCATTTCTAATATGATTACAGTCTTTTGCACTTTTCGTCACTTCACTGAATTCCTCAACATTCACTGGATTCTCATTTATTGCTTTCTTTTAATTCTGAAAGGAAAACAAGAAGGAAAAAAATTCTCCCTGGTACTGAACAGGGCTAAGACAAGAATTTAAACCAAGAGGTCTCTTTTTTTCTCATGTCTTCTCTTATTCCGATGCAAACGCAAATGCATGGTATGGCTTTTCCACTGCTGACCTCTGGGCTGTTTGTTGCTGCTGCTGTTGTTCAGCCATTCAGTCGTGTCCGACTCTTTGCGGCCCCAGGGACTGCAAAACGCCAGGCTTCCCTGTGCTCCACCACCTCCCGGAGCCTACTCAAACTCATGTCCACTGAGCNATGGTATGGCTTTTCCACTGCTGACCTCTGGGCTGTTTGTTGCTGCTGCTGTTGTTCAGCCATTCAGTCGTGTCCGACTCTTTGCGGCCCCAGGGACTGCAAAACGCCAGGCTTCCCTGTGCTCCACCACCTCCCGGAGCTTACTCAAACTCATGTCCACTGAGCTGGTAATACCATCCAACCATCTCGTCCTCTGTCGTCAGCGTCTCCTCCTGCCGTCTCCTCCTTGATCTTTGCAGAACTTCTGATTTTTTATACAAAATGACCTTTTCCTTTTGTTAATTTATCCTCCTACATTGCTCCTTAAAATCACTTATCTGAGTTGGTTTTCATCTCATTCCGAGTAGTTCAACGCTTCTATTCTCGGGTCCTCTGCAGTGTTCTAACGCTCCCGGTGGCCACTAAATCTAAGCCGTCCCCTTCTCCAGCTCCTGTCTTGGCCCTCCTCCTGGCCTCTGCGAAACTGCTCTTGCCAAACTCAAGACCATGATACAGCTTCACAAATTGTCTTGGCAATGAGTCAGACTTGAAGCTTTTACAAAGAAATTTGAAAGAAAAATAAGGAGAGAAACAGACTTTCTCTCGAAAGGTGTTTTCATGGTTGAAAACAAAAAGGACTCGCCTTTCTCTTCGCTGTGATCTAGGTAATGAACACTGCCCCCTTCTCCACCACGCTCTTGTCATCTCCACTCTGGAAAGTATATTGGATGTGCTGGAATAAAAGTAATTTGATTATGGGGATAACTTTAAATCCATCCTAATTTATTTTTTAAAATAAAAGAGAATGACAAAGGAGGGGGGGGATTGTCTATGAATTCCAGGATTTTACTTATAAGTAGGATCAAGCACAGTTTATGACAAATTAACTGATTATTCTGGCATAGAACTCTGCCTTTAGCATCCTCTTGTGTATCTAAGTTAAGGTAACCTGTCACCATAAGAGACTGAACCTCTTGGAAATACTTTACGTACATCCTCAGCATTGGTTACTGTTACACTATTTTAGCTCTACTGAGACAATTTTTTTTTTTTCTAAATCCTTTAAACATATTTTAAATGAATTCATTCTGTTGTTCGGTTGTGTTTTTTGTTTTTTTTTTTTAAAGATTAGCAGGCAAGTTAAGCCCCCTAGTAAACATTGCCCTATTCC
>SJYX01016095.1:191463-201814 GCA_006410675.1 Oreotragus oreotragus
GGTGGTGTAAATAATTTAATATTTTCCTTGAAGTCCACGTATAATCCCTTTAAGAAGTTGCTACTCAGATAGTCTCAGTGCTACAACTATTAGAGGGCCTTTCAGAAAAAGTTCTCTGCACCGAAACACAGCACACACACGCGCGCGCGTGCACGCACACACGTGTAAGCACACATACCCAGTGGCCAGACAGGGTTAGGGCTAACTGGCTTTTAATGAGCTCTTTGAACCATTCTAAGTGCTGCACACACTGGGTCCCTCAGCCTGTGAGGTGGTAACGATTATGATCTTCATTTCACATAGAATGAAACTGGCCAAGAAAAGTCACGTAAGCTAAAAGTCACGTAGGTGGCCAGCCCTGCTTCCGAGCCGCACAGGGTCGGGCCCAGCCGTCTAAGGGCCCCATTTCCTGCGAAGAGTCTAGGCACCCACCACCACCACCAGCATGCCCCGAGTACCTTGCAGAGACTGGAAGACCCCCTTAACCCAAAAGCCCTCCATCCATGCAGTGGTGCTGAAGAAGCATCATTCCATACCCTCCACCTCCAGAGCCGATGTCCTCCTACTCAGCCAGGTCCACTCATTCACACGCAGATGCTCTTGGGAGGAGACTCCCAGACCTTGGTGCTCTTTGAAGTTTTCTATACATAATTTTACTCGCTTATTTATTCTGTACTTCTGGCTGCCCGGGTCTTCATGGCCTTGTGCAGGCTTTTCTCCAGTTGAGGCGAGCGGGGGGTTACTCTTGGTTACAGTGGGCAGCCTTCTTGTTGTGGGGACCTCTCTCTTTGCAGAGCTCAGGCTGTAGGTGCGTGGGCCTCAGTCGCTGTGCTCCACGGGCTCAGTAGCTGTGGCTCCTGGGCTTAGTTGCCCCACGTGCACGCACACACGTGTAAGCACACATACCCAGTGGCCAGACAGGGTTAGGGCTAACTGGCTTTTAATGAGCTCTTTGAACCATTCCAGGTGCTGCACACACTGGGTCCCTCAGCCTGTGAGGTGGTAACGATTATGATCTTCATTTCACATAGAATGAAACTGGCCAAGAAAAGTCACGTAAGCTAAAAGTCAAGTAGGTGGCCAGCCCTGCTTCCGAGCCGCGCAGGGTCGGGCCCAGCCGTCTAAGGGCCCCATTTCCTGGGAAGAGTCTAGGCACCCACCACCACCACCAGCATGCCCCGAGTACCTTGCAGAGACTGGAAGACCCCCTTAACCCAAAAGCCCTCCATCCATGCAGTGGTGCTGAAGAAGCATCATTCCATACCCTCCACCTCCAGAGCCGATGTCCTCCTACTCAGCCAGGTCCACTCATTCACACGCAGATGCTCTTGGGAGGAGACTCCCAGACCTTGGTGCTCTTTGAAGTTTTCTATACATAATTTTACTCGCTTATTTATTCTGTACTTCTGGCTGCCCGGGTTTTCATGGCCTTGTGCAGGCTTTTCTCCAGTTGAGGCGAGCGGGGGGTTACTCTTGGTTACAGTGGGCGGCCTTCTTGTTGTGGGGACCTCTCTCTTTGCAGAGCTCAGGCTGTAGGTGCGTGGGCCTCAGTCGCTGTGCTCCACGGGCTCAGTAGCTGTGGCTCCTGGGCTTAGTTGCCCCGTGGCATATGGGATCTTCCCGGACCAGGGAATGAACTCATTTCTCCCCCACGTTGGCAGATGAATTCTTATCCACTGCACCACCAGAGTGGAGAAGGAAATGCACCCCACTCCAGTGTTCTTGCCTGGAGAATCCCAGGGACCGGGGAGCCTGGTGGGCTGCCGTCTCTGGGGTCGCACAGAGTCGGACACGACTGAAGCGACTTAGCAGCAGTACCACCACCAGGGAAGTCTCAGACCCTGGTTCTGCTGAACCCCATTTGCTAAACCTCTTAGCAGAAGTAGAAACGAGGTCCACCCCCTGCCTGCTCTCCTGGTCTCTTTGGTTTTTGAAGTCAGTTTCCTCTCCTTTTCTCAAGCTTTGGGGGGTGGGTCGAGGAATAATTTGACTGCTTTAAGGAAAGACACCGAGACGTCTTCCCTTGGACATTCGTTCTCCTTCAGGGGCTGTGGAGACCCACCTCATCTCAAGCCAGACAGACACACCAAAGCCCATGAAGTCTTGGCAGGTGTGAATATGTTTGCTGTTTTCTGATCGGAGGTTCTCAGGCATATCCAAGCACCTTGTACCTCTTTTAACAATGAGTTAAAGTTGTCATGAAATATCTTCTCTGATGCTTGAGAAGCAATGGAAAGTGAAAGTGTTAGCTGCTCTATCATGTCTGACTCTTTGTGAACCCCATGGACCGACCGTAGCCCACCAGGTTCCTCTGTCCATGAGATTCTCCAGGCAAGAATACGGGAATGGGTTGCCATTTCCTTCTCCAGGGGATCTTCCTGATCCAGGAACTGAACCTGAGTCTCCCGCATTGCAGGCAGATCCCTTATTGTCTGAACCACCAAGGGAGGCCCGAGAAGTAATGGGGAGGGAGACAAAATAGAAAAGGACTCAGTACAGATCTCACCATCTTGTCCCTGGTGTGGCCTGCACTGGACACGTACATTTCCATCCATCAGACCGGATGGCACAGTTTGGAGAGAGTCTTTGGCAGGACTTTCTGATCATGGGTTGAGAAAGGAAACCACCTCTCCCCTGGAAAGCCCAGGTGGCCCTGTCAACTTGCCCATTTCCTTCCAGCATCAGCATGACCACCTGCTCCACGCTGCTCGCCCTGGGGATGATGCCACTGTGCCTGTTAATCTACACCAAAATGTGGGTCGACACGGGGATGATCGTGATTCCCTACGATAACATAGGTAAGTCACTTGTCGGGCCAGACCCTGAGCCTGGCCAGGCTCCCCTCTGCTTACCCCTGGCTAGCTTCTCAGGCCAGGCTCAGCCTCAGTTAGACCTCACCTCTCACACCCTCTATAGTCTATGCATGCTTGCTCTTTGGAAGAAAAGTTAGGACAAACCTAGGCAGTGTATTAAAAAGCAGAGGCATCACTTTACCGAAAAAGGTCCATATAGTCAAAGATACGGTTTTTCCAGTAATCATGTATGGATGTGAGAGTTGGACCCATAAAGAAAGCTGAGTGCTGAAGAACTGATGCTTTTGAACTGTGGTGTTGGAGAAGACTCTTGAGAGTCCCTTGGACTGCAAGGAGATCCAACCAGTCCATCCTAAAGGAGATCAGTCCTGAATATTCATTGGAAGGACTGATGCTAAAGGTGAAGCTCCAGTACTCTGGCCACCTGATGTGAAGAACTGACTCATTTGAAAAGACCCTAATGCTGGGAAAGATTGAAGACAGGGGGAAAAGGGGGTGACAGAGGATGAGATAGTTGGATGTTATCACTGACTCAATGGGCATGAATGAGTTTGAGCAAACTCCCTGAGACACTGAAGGACAGGGAAGCCTGGTGTGCTGCAGTCCATGGGGTCTGCAAAGAACCAGACATGAGTTAGTGACTGAACAACAGCAAAGGACGTTAGGACAAGTCTCGCCTGCGTTTGAACGAGGATTAGCAGAATCTGAATTCCAAACCTTGAGCCCATGGGAAAATCGGTTTTGTCCTCCACTGGAATCACCAGGGAGAGGGGCTGATGGGAGGGACCCCTGGGCACAGTCGTCTGGACCTACGGAGACTGAGCCTGGGGCACAGGAGGCTCTGTCCTTTCCATAACCCAGAGTACAACTGATCCAGGGGGAATGAGTTTGCTTCCAAATACTCAAGTTAAAGAAATCCAAAAAAACATTCCACTAATGATTTCAAAATAGGACACCCAGGAAGCAACCGCCATGAGAAGCCTTCAGGTGAAGCACACTGTTTATAACTGTCCCCCCTGGGACGGTGTCTTGATTCAGAAGATGATCTACTGACCCAGCTTGTGTATCCGGTCCCAGGAGGCCAGTGTGCGAGCTGTAACTCTATGTCCACTCGTCTCAGCTCCCAGATGGTCACCTCCACAACCAAAGGGCTTTTTTCTATTTCTAGGGGAACAAATAATGGTGGGAGATTAGGTCCCTGGTGGAACGTGGGGTGAAGGGCGGGACAGGATAGTTCCTGGTCTACAAAAAGCAGGCATTGGCCAGAACCAGGACCATCGCAGCTGAGGTGTGGGTGAGTTAGTGCATCAGGACCCATCGCTGGTATGCTGATAGTCTCTTCTCTGCTGCCCTTGGAGACACGCGTCTCCCTCGTGGGCTGCCACAAAGAGGTGTGGAGGTCCCATGGCAGGGCGCACGTGAGCAAAGACGGAATGGTGCCTCAGGAAGATGGTTGGTTGTAAAAAGGATTCCTGTTGGCATGGGAAGCTGTCCTGGATGGCTTCCATTTCTAAGAAAGATTGGTTCTGTGATTTTTTTAAAAAAAAAGCAAACAAACAAGATTCAGGTCTACACAACTGAATCAGAACAAACTTTGGCACACCCCTGGGGACAATCTGTATTGTAATATCTTCAGATGGTCTCTACTTTCTCTCTATTCCTACCATGGCCGTTAGACAACCCCTTTCCCAGCCCTCCCCAAAAGCGGTTCTTTTTGGCACACGTGTTCAGTATGGGATTTCCCCTCCAGTGGTCCTTCTACTGACCCCAGGGAACTCCTCCCTGCCAGGTGTCATCTACTGCAAGTAGGCCTTGGCTGACCCTGTACAAACCACCTGCCTGCTCCTCATGCTGCTCAACCCCCAGTCTGCTGCCTGGGAAGGGCACCTTCCTAAAGAGTGCAATTTGTTTGAGTGGTATACACTTCTCACAGAACCTGTCTGCTGAATGAGAATTTTTAATTCTAAATCACTTGTTGTTTAAGAACAAATTAAGTCTTAAAGTATCCTCCTCTTAATATTCATTCCCTTCTGGGAAGTGCCCCATGGCAATATGGGGAAATTCTAACTACAGTGTGAATGATTGATAGCAAGGAAAAGAAAGTGAGAAAGAGTCATTAGTACCCCGAAGGAGACAGACGTCATCATGCAAGACATGAAGGGCAAAAAAGAAAAGAAAATAGAAGTGAAGAGAAACAGAGGGAAAAGATTTAAAAAATCTTCAATGAGAGCCTGCCAAACAAAGAGATTAACTCCGCTTATTCACCATTTTGTCCGGGCCTGTTTTCCAACCTAATCTTCTTGCTATCCTTTAATGTGGAAAACACACAACCTGATTAATTAGCAAGACTTTATTACAACTTTTTCAACGAGGCAATTTAGGCTCAGGGCATATGTTTAATTTGTCCAAGATGACGGGGAAGCTAGAAGTAGCCCTCCCATCTGCTCTCACCCTGCTCCGTGGGCAGGGCCACTGTGCCCAGCTCCGATACGGTTCTTCCGATGTTCTGATAACTCAGCAAACACGCCCTGCGTCCCTTCAGAGGATGAGAGCTAGGTAGAGGCCGCGCAGCCGGTAACACCTCAAACACTGCAGCAAGTTGCTGTTTCTCCTCCTCCCTCAAAGCATTTGAAGAAGTCGAGGACCAGGAACCATGCATCCACTTTACCATCGGATTCTCACATCAGCACCGTGAGACAGAATGCTACCCATTCCACAGATGGAGAAACCAAGGCTCAGGGCCATAAAGAATTCACAGTTCTCACAGCTTGTGAATAAGGTCCCTCTCTGGGTCTGTCTGGCTCCAGGTTCCACCACGTGATTCTGTTCCCCATTCTCTTTCCTTCTCTTTTTTCCTTTCTCCCTTCTTCCCTCTGGCACCTGCCATGTAAACTTGATTAAAGACCCAGTTATGGTTCAAATGGCAAGACTGTAAGCAGATGCTCTCACATCGAAATAGACGGGTATTTGCCACAGAGAGCTCAGGCACACAGGGAATAAGGTACACAAGATCCAGCCTGCTGGCAGTAAAGGATGACAACAACCCACCTCTCCAGGCGGGAGTCCTACACTCTGAAAGAGACGAAGGGCAAAGGGTGTCTTTTCCAGACAACTCTGAGTCAACTTTCAAACTTAATGCGGTCCCGTATGGATCAAGAGAGGAAATGCAATTCTGCCATCGACTTGAGCAGCTGGTCCTGCTTGTGTGTGTATCCTGCAGCCTCAGGCTGCCCCGAAAAGATAAAGACTCAGCAAGGAGGGGCCGAACATCGAGCTGGGCTGCCTTTGCACAGACCCACCATGTGACAAATATATCACCAAAGCCCAATCACACATTCCAATCGCAGTATCAGTCCCCAGATGGAAGACGCTACAGGACGGTTGATATGCATCAGCATGGTTTTCCTTTAAGGCGGACAAACATCCCTTTAGGGAACAGTCTGGAGACGCAGAGGAAGACTGTTCCTCCCGAGAGCAGGACGCAAACACCCCCAAAGGGGGTTTTTATAGGAGATCTTACCAGTATGTCCATCAGTGACCCTTTTTCATTTCCTTTATTCCACCATTTTCTCCTTCTTCTTTCATTCCTATTTTTCTTTTTTGTTTCCTTGCTCTTGGTACACTTAGCTATTACTTAATCCCATTGTGTGATTTCTGGGGAAAAGTCATTGCAGACTCTTATACTGCCAGAAGGGCCAGAAGACTGCAAAGACATTATGTTTTTATCACTATTATATTCGTCTTAAATTGACATTTACAGCCCTGGAATCTGGAATCCATTTCCCAGCCCTAGTTCAATCTACTCCAGTACCAAGCAACACCCACTCTCAGAATTGCATTATTCGACTCCACTTTCTCCTGGTGCTTTAAAAGGATGTCTGAAAAAGAACAGCCTGGGAGAAGTTACAAGTTGTATGGTGGTATATTATATAAAAGCTGCCATTGGACAAATGAGTGTTAAGTAATAAGGAGAAACAAACCACATGTCGCAAGAACAGCAGTAAATTTAACACGGAGAAATTGAAGCATGACTCTTTTATCTGGCTGGGTGAGCACGTTCCTGCAAACAAGTATAATTACTTGAGAGGTCGCCAAATATATTATCTCATGGAAAATTTAAAGCATGCTTTTTCAACCTATTGTCTCACCTCTCTGCTGCAGGTTTGAATCACCCTAGTCAATCTTAACTCAAAGTCATTAGCCACAGAATGCCTGCAGAATCCTGAACTTTTTTCTTTTATTTCTGCTACTGTGAAGTAACAGACAGATGTTAACTATCATCTTTGTACACCTCAAGAATACACACACACACACACACACACACACACACACACACACACACTTTGAAAAGATATTTTTCATAGGATATAAAACTCCAAAGCCAAATAAGCCAACAACTTGAAACTGTCGATGCTGACAAGTTGAAACTAAAAGATATCAATTGATAGTATAAGGAAGTCCAAAAAAATTAATCTAGGATTTAGGGAAAGGATTTATATCATCAATATAATCGATTTTTCCACCAGAAATATTGAATTATTTACTGGAGTAGGTGAAGAAGTAGAGTTTGGGGGAGGTCGTTTGTTTTTCAGTCATTTAGTGTATTCGAGAAAGGAGTCTGATCTATGCCCTAAGCCTTTTGGAGACCGCTTACTCTTGTTTCCACCTTGCCTGTGCTGCGTGCTGTCAATCAAACTGCTCTCTGTCACCTTCAGGTATATCTCTGGTGGCTCTTGTTGTTCCCGTCTCCCTGGGAATGTATGTTAACCACAAGTGGCCCCGTAAAGCCAAGATCATCCTTAAGGTAAGCGTCCCATGTCACTCGTGGCACAGGCATCACACTCAATGCCTCAACGTGTGCGCTGCAGTGACGCGTCTCTCCATCAGCTGAACTGGTTTTCTCACTGGACCAGAAAGCCCCTTCTAAGGGGCCTTCGTTAGTAGACACGCAGTCCACTCCTCTGGAATGCCCTTCCCTGTCCACATGGCAAGCTTCCATCCACCCTTTGGGATTCCCAGTTCACCCCGTTCAAATGTCACCTCTTGGCTTTTTTCTACTCTGTACACCCGCAGCACTTTATTTTACCTCTGCTATGTGGGTTTGTTGGAGAAGGCAATGGTACCCACTCCAGTACTCTTGCCTGGAAAATCCCATGGACAGAGGAACCTGGTGGGCTGCAGTCCATGGGGTCACCAAGAGTCAGACACGACTGAGCGACTTTCCTTTCACGTTTCACTTTCCTGCATTGGAGAAGGAAATGGCAACCCACTCCAGTGTTCTTGCCTGGAGAATCCCGGGGACGGGGGAGCCTGGTGGCCTGCTGTCTATGGGGTCGCACAGAGTCGGACACGATGAAGCAATTTAGCAGCAGCAGCAGCAGCAGCAGCATGTGGGTTTGTATTATAAAATTTATCTAGACAGCTGTCTTAGAAAATAGGTCATGTCTTTCCCTCCCCTGTATCCATATGGCCANAGGAGATCTTACCAGTATGTCCATCAGTGACCCTTTTTCATTTCCTTTATTCCACCATTTTCTCCTTCTTCTTTCATTCCTATTTTTCTTTTTTGTTTCCTTGCTCTTGGTACACTTAGCTATTACTTAATCCCATTGTGTGATTTCTGGGGAAAAGTCATTGCAGACTCTTATACTGCCAGAAGGGCCAGAAGACTGCAAAGACATTATGTTTTTATCACTATTATATTCGTCTTAAATTGACATTTACAGCCCTGGAATCTGGAATCCATTTCCCAGCCCTAGTTCAATCTACTCCAGTACCAAGCAACACCCACTCTCAGAAATGCATTATTCGACTCCACTTTCTCCTGGTGCTTTAAAAGGACGTCTGAAAAAGAACAGCCTGGGAGAAGTTACAAGTTGTATGGTGGTATATTATATAAAAGCTGCCATTGGACAAATGAGTGTTAAGTAATAAGGAGAAACAAACCACATGTCGCAAGAACAGCAGTAAATTTAACACGGAGAAATTGAAGCATGACTCTTTTATCTGGCTGGGTGAGCACGTTCCTGCAAACAAGTATAATTACTTGAGAGGTCGCCAAATATATTATCTCATGGAAAATTTAAAGCATGCTTTTTCAACCTATTGTCTCACCTCTCTGCTGCAGGTTTGAATCACCCTAGTCAATCTTAACTCAAAGTCATTAGCCACAGAATGCCTGCAGAATCCTGAACTTTTTTCTTTTATTTCTGCTACTGTGAAGTAACAGACAGATGTTAACTATCATCTTTGTACACCTCAAGAATACACACACACACACACACACACACACACACACACACACACACTTTGAAAAGATATTTTTCATAGGATATAAAACTCCAAAGCCAAATAAGCCAACAACTTGAAACTGTCGATGCTGACAAGTTGAAACTAAAAGATATCAATTGATAGTATAAGGAAGTCCAAAAAAATTAATCTAGGATTTAGGGAAAGGATTTATATCATCAATATAATCGATTTTTCCACCAGAAATATTGAATTATTTACTGGAGTAGGTGAAGAAGTAGAGTTTGGGGGAGGTCGTTTGTTTTTCAGTCATTTAGTGTATTCGAGAAAGGAGTCTGATCTATGCCCTAAGCCTTTTGGAGACCGCTTACTCTTGTTTCCACCTTGCCTGTGCTGCGTGCTGTCAATCAAACTGCTCTCTGTCACCTTCAGGTATATCTCTGGTGGCTCTTGTTGTTCCCGTCTCCCTGGGAATGTATGTTAACCACAAGTGGCCCCGTAAAGCCAAGATCATCCTTAAGGTAAGCGTCCCATGTCACTCGTGGCACAGGCATCACACTCAATGCCTCAACGTGTGCGCTGCAATGACGCGTCTCTCCATCAGCTGAACTGGTTTTCTCACTGGACCAGAAAGCCCCTTCTAAGGGGCCTTCGTTAGTAGACACGCAGTCCACTCCTCTGGAATGCCCTTCCCTGTCCACATGGCAAGCTTCCATCCACCCTTTGGGATTCCCAGTTCACCCCGTTCAAATGTCACCTCTTGGCTTTTTTCTACTCTGTACACCCACAGCACTTTATTTTACCTCTGCTATGTGGGTTTGTTGGAGAAGGCAATGGTACCCACTCCAGTACTCTTGCCTGGAAAATCCCATGGACAGAGGAACCTGGTGGGCTGCAGTCCATGGGGTCACCAAGAGTCAGACACGACTGAGCGACTTTCCTTTCACGTTTCACTTTCCTGCATTGGAGAAGGAAATGGCAACCCACTCCAGTGTTCTTGCCTGGAGAATCCCGGGGACGGGGGAGCCTGGTGGCCTGCTGTCTATGGGGTCGCACAGAGTCGGACACGATGAAGCAATTTAGCAGCAGCAGCAGCAGCAGCAGCATGTGGGTTTGTATTATAAAATATATCTAGACAGCTGTCTTAGAAAATAGGTCATGTCTTTCCCTCCCCTGTATCCATATGGCCAATCCAGTGCCTGGCAATTGATAGATTTTATATTTATATACATATATGTGGGGGGGGGGTAAGTGTATATACTTATATATATAATGTATTAAATATAAAA
>SJYX01016095.1:202032-240000 GCA_006410675.1 Oreotragus oreotragus
TATATATATATATATATATATATAAAAAATGTATTAAATATATAATGTGTGTATATTACACACATATATAGATAGAAAATTATATATATATACACATACAAATGATGATATATATAAAATGAGTAACCATTCATTCCCTTTTGCCAACTATATTCGAACCAGATGAGATAGACATAGATGATACAGATATATAGACATGGGCTGTATGTATGGCCGAGTCCCTTCTCTGTTCGCCTGAAACTGTCACAGCACTGTTAATTGGCCATACCCCAATACAAAATAAAAAGTTCAAAAGGAAAAAAAAAGATGTATATATATGGACAGATTCCACTTCCCAGTGGGTAAAATTAGCCATTTAGTGTTTTTTCCTCTCACCAAAAAAAAAAAAAAAAAAAAAAATCATCTCCATTTTTTTCTTTTTCTAATGTGAAAAGGAGAAAGCAATAATGCTGGTTTGGCTCGCCCATGCCTTTTTAACTTTCATAGAGTTTCATCTCCATTTTCTCATTACCAAGACAATCATAAAAGGTGACTAGGGCACGATTTCATCTTCAATCCTAGATGAAAAAGCTGTGACTTGGAGAGGTTTCATGACTGACCTAAGGAAGGCAGACAGCGGGAGGTGAATTTGGAAGCCAGGTCTTCTGATTCTTCCTGGAGTGGGTTCTCCACCCCCTGTGACAAGGATGATATGCAAGCAGAACATCTTCTTCGGGCTAACTGAGATTAACAGCAGGTCCTATAAATCTTCCTATAACTGGAAGCGTGGAGCAAGCACCAGCATTTCCCATGGGTCTACCATGACCACTGGGCAAGAGAGACACAGAGGGATCACTGTTCTCATTTTCCCAGAAGGACAGAGAGCCTTAGGCTTCTTCTCCCAAAAGAGTACTTGAGTTTGCTTTGACTCCCGATTGTTGCTACTGTGGTGTCTTTCTGTCTTTCTTCCAGATTGGATCCATCGCAGGCGCCGTGCTCATAGTGCTCATAGCCGTGGTTGGAGGCGTGCTCTACCAGAGCGCCTGGATCATAGAGCCCAAACTCTGGATCATAGGAACCATATTTCCCATAGCTGGCTACTCCTTAGGGTTTGTTCTGGCCAGAATAGCTGGTCAGTCCTGGCACAGGTACGGTGTTTTTAGTAAATCAGACTAGGAATTTTCTTCTGTAATAGCCACTGTATTCTTCTGCTCCGTGTGGGTGTGTGCACACACGTTCAGCCATGTCCACCTCTTTGCAACCTCATGGACTGTAGCCCGCCAGGCTCCTCTCTCTATGAACTTTCTCAGGCAAGAATACTGGAGTGGGTTGCTTTTTCCTACTCCAAGAGATCTTCCCGATCCAGGGATCAAACCTGCATCTCCTGCATCAGCAGGCATTCTTTACCACTGAGCCCCCTGGGAAGCCCAACTCGTTTGCTAGGGCTGCTCAAACAAAGCACCAAAAACTGAGAGGCTTCAACAGCAGAAATGTGTCTCCCAGCTCTAGAGGATAGATGTCCAGAGTCTGGGTGCCGGCAGGATTGGTCCTCTATGAGGAATAAAGGGGAGTCTGTTCAGGTCCCTCCCCTTGGCTGATGGATGCATCTTCCTGCTTCTCCTCATATTGCCTTCTTTCTAAGGATGTCTCTATGTTCATATTTCCCCTTTTTATAAGGACACTGGCCGTATTGAACTAGGGTACATCCAGATCATGTCTTCACTATTAATAACTGTGTCTTTAGTGACCTTATCTCCAAATAGTGTCAAAATCTGAGATCCTGAGGGTTAGGACCTTTAGCATATGCATCTAGGAAAACGCAATTCAACCTAGAAGAGCTGCAAATACAAGGAAAATTCAAAATTTCTCGCCTGTCATAACATTCACCCCGTTTCTGAATACTTCACTCTGAGGAGATGCATTCATTCCTAAATTACGCACGTTCCCCAGAAAGACAACACTGACTGCCCCTTGTTGCTCAAACCCTCCTGGACCCCTCCCCATACAGCACTGATGAGCCCCTCTGCAGCCACATACGCATATTCTCCAAACAAAATGACTTCAACAGAAGCATCCACATTGGCCTTGTGACCTACAAGGCTCCTCTAGATGAACTCATGAGCCACACAGGTTTCAGCACATGTGGGCCTGCCACAAGGAAGGATATTCCATCCCCAACCAGCACATCGGAATGTAGTTTTATTTTATAATTTTTATTTATATAAAATTTATTCAGTATTATGTTGAATAAGTATATATTACTTATAAATGAATATTATCCAATATATTAAATATAACATAAATTATACATATGTGCACTATAGAAATAGAAGACAAGATATTGTCTACTGCTCAGAGGGTAAAATAAGCTAACTGGTGTTCCTTGTTCCTCTGGACCAGAAATATTATAAACCTCAATTTTTTAAATATTATCAACCTCAATTTTTAAAATATTATCAACCTCAATTTTTTAAATATTATCAACCTCAATTTTTTAAATATTATCAACCTCAATTTTTTTTAATATTATAAACCTCAATTTTTAAAGAGGAGAAAACAGTAAGCTTTTGTTTACACAAGACTTTCTAACATTTATTTTTAAATTTTATTTTATTTTTATTTGGAGGATAATTACTTTATAATTCGTGATAGTTTGTGCCATCCATCACCATGAATCAGCCACAGGCTGATGTTCCCTCCCTCTTATACACCCCCCACCTCCCTCCCTATCTCACTCCTCTAGGTTGTCATAGAGGTTTTATAGAGGCTCATATCCATTTTCTCATTATTACAGCAATCATTAGGGTGACTAGAGTAAGATTTTGTTTATGTATACGTAGAGAAAAAGATAAAATATCTATATTATCTAATTTATATTAATAAGTTACATGTTTGTCTAATATAAATAAAACTATATGAATAAATGCATCAAAACAGATATATTTATACATACATATATATGTACTTGTTCTCATATCTGCTTTTTTTTCTGGAGTAATTTTTTTTAGAATAATTTAGTGTTGTGTTAGCTTCCAGTGTTCAGCAAAGTGATTGTTATACATATGTGCATATTATTTTTCAAATTCTTTTCCATTATAGATTGTTAGAAGATATTGAGGGTTTCCCAGGTGGCTCAGTGGGTAAAGAATCCACCTGCAATGCAGGAGATGCAGGATACATAGGGTCAGTCCCTGGGTCTGGGAGATCCCCTGGATGAGGGCAAGGCAACGCACTCCAGGATTCTTGCCTGGAAAATCCCATGGACAGACGAGCCTGATGGGCTACAGGCTATGGGGTCGCAGAGCCGGACACGACTGAAGCAACTGAGCAGACACGCACGCACAAGATGTTGAATATAGTTCCCTGTGTAGTGGGTCCCCTTGTTGCTTATCTCCTTTATATGTGGTGGTGTGTATCTGTTAATCCCAAACTCCTGGTTTACCCCTCCCCACCCTCCGCCATCCCCTTTGGTAACCGTAAGTGTTCTACGCTCATATCTGCTTCTAACGTCACACAATAACAAAGCAACAACACCCAGAACAAACCGGTGGAAACTCTGGTTCTCTGGACCTCTCCTTCAGGTGCCGAACCGTCGCTTTGGAAACAGGGATGCAGAACACACAGCTGTGCTCCACCATCGTCCAGCTCTCCTTCACCCCCGAGGAGCTCAACCTCATATTCACCTTCCCCCTCATCTACAGCATCTTCCAGATCGTCGCGGCAGCACTGTTCCTGGCAGGTGAGGAACACTCACACTCACGTTTCACGGTGATGCGCTTCCTTGAGGAATCCTGAAGTTGCCAGGATGGCATTTTTAAATTCCCTGTTTCTGGCAGTGAAATAAGTGGGTGGTAAAAGTCGCCCATATTATTGTGATTTGATATTAAGCATATCAAGATGATGTACTGAGAAAAGTGATTCCCTGGAGTAGGAAATGGCAACCCATTCCAGTGTTTTGGCCTGAGAAATTCCATGGACTGGAGGGTAACAGTCCACGGGGTAACAAAGGTCAGATACAGTGAGTGACTGAGCGTGCACACACACACACATATAGCTTATTTATCAGAAAATTGGTGTAACAACAGACATTTATGAGGCTAAGTTATTTTGGAAGACATATATGTGTGCATATATTATTTTTATATGTATATATTTATTTATATATATTTTAGTAGCCATACAATTGAAACAGTTGAAGCACACTCATTCTTTATTTCAAGTACAAGGAACNTCAACCTCAATTTTTTAAATATTATCAACCTCAATTTTTTTTAATATTATAAACCTCAATTTTTAAAGAGGAGAAAACAGTAAGCTTTTGTTTACACAAGACTTTCTAACATTTATTTTTAAATTTTATTTTATTTTTATTTGGAGGATAATTACTTTATAATTCGTGATAGTTTGTGCCATCCATCACCATGAATCAGCCACAGGCTGATGTTCCCTCCCTCTTATACACCCCCCACCTCCCTCCCTATCTCACTCCTCTAGGTTGTCATAGAGGTTTTATAGAGGCTCATATCCATTTTCTCATTATTACAGCAATCATTAGGGTGACTAGAGTAAGATTTTGTTTATGTATACGTAGAGAAAAAGATAAAATATCTATATTATCTAATTTATATTAATAAGTTACATGTTTGTCTAATATAAATAAAACTATATGAATAAATGCATCAAAACAGATATATTTATACATACATATATATGTACTTGTTCTCATATCTGCTTTTTTTTCTGGAGTAATTTTTTTTAGAATAATTTAGTGTTGTGTTAGCTTCCAGTGTTCAGCAAAGTGATTGTTATACATATGTGCATATTATTTTTCAAATTCTTTTCCATTATAGATTGTTAGAAGATATTGAGGGTTTCCCAGGTGGCTCAGTGGGTAAAGAATCCACCTGCAATGCAGGAGATGCAGGAGACATAGGGTCAGTCCCTGGGTCTGGGAGATCCCCTGGATGAGGGCAAGGCAACGCACTCCAGGATTCTTGCCTGGAAAATCCCATGGACAGACGAGCCTGATGGGCTACAGGCTATGGGGTCGCAGAGCCGGACACGACTGAAGCAACTGAGCAGACACGCACGCACAAGATGTTGAATATAGTTCCCTGTGTAGTGGGTCCCCTTGTTGCTTATCTCCTTTATATGTGGTGGTGTGTATCTGTTAATCCCAAACTCCTGGTTTACCCCTCCCCACCCTCCGCCATCCCCTTTGGTAACCGTAAGTGTTCTACGCTCATATCTGCTTCTAACGTCACACAATAACAAAGCAACAACACCCAGAACAAACCGGTGGAAACTCTGGTTCTCTGGACCTCTCCTTCAGGTGCCGAACCGTCGCTTTGGAAACAGGGATGCAGAACACACAGCTGTGCTCCACCATCGTCCAGCTCTCCTTCACCCCCGAGGAGCTCAACCTCATATTCACCTTCCCCCTCATCTACAGCATCTTCCAGATCGTCGCGGCAGCACTGTTCCTGGCAGGTGAGGAACACTCACACTCACGTTTCACGGTGATGCGCTTCCTTGAGGAATCCTGAAGTTGCCAGGATGGCATTTTTAAATTCCCTGTTTCTGGCAGTGAAATAAGTGGGTGGTAAAAGTCGCCCATATTATTGTGATTTGATATTAAGCATATCAAGATGATGTACTGAGAAAAGTGATTCCCTGGAGTAGGAAATGGCAACCCATTCCAGTGTTTTGGCCTGAGAAATTCCATGGACTGGAGGGTAACAGTCCACGGGGTAACAAAGGTCAGATACAGTGAGTGACTGAGCGTGCACACACACACACATATAGCTTATTTATCAGAAAATTGGTGTAACAACAGACATTTATGAGGCTAAGTTATTTTGGAAGACATATATGTGTGCATATATTATTTTTATATGTATATATTTATTTATATATATTTTAGTAGCCATACAATTGAAACAGTTGAAGCACACTCATTCTTTATTTCAAGTACAAGGAATAGCAAGTCTGATTTTTTTTTTTATTATTCTAACGTAGCATATAGCTTTGATCCATTAGCTCCTGCCACTTGCCAGCCTTTACCCGCCTGAAACTTTTCTCAACATTTTCTAATGACTGGTGATATTTGACCTTTGTTTTCAAACTCTCGTTTTGTTTATTTTTAATAAAGAAACTTCACCTTTAAGCTTCATGGCACTTTAACAGGGACAGCATAGTGAAGGCGGATGAAAAATTAACATGACTCTTAAGTGATCCAATGACCAGAGGTACAGTTTTGCTTTTTCACTTAGCTCCAGTAGGTATTCAACTGGCCCATGGGAGCTAATCATTCTCCGTGCTGCAGTCTTGAATGTCATTCTCAAAGCACAGTTTTCCTTCCTAGAATAGGACCCTCTGGATCCATTAGAAACGTTCCACTGAGTTATCACCGGTCTAGGACAGAGGGCTCCATGGCCTAATTACCTTGTTTTCTCTTTGTTGGAGATGCACCCAATTTGGTGCACTGTGGGATTTTTCCAAATAACTACTAGCGGCATCTACCAGACAAACCATAGAAAGTAGACTGGTGATAGAACAGTCACATAGATTTACTAGTTAGATAACTAATTCAACAGGGATTAAGAGATAAGCTGAAGGAATAATGGAAAAGTGGGTAATAGCATTGGTCTTATATTTTGCCACAGTTTTAGCAGCAAGAATATAAACAAGGAGGCGCTTCTCCTAAGGACATGCAGTGCTGAGAAACATATTTTGGTGAAAAGATTATAAGTCTAAATGGTTTTTGGACCAATGAAAGGAAAGAAGGACAGGAAGAAGGAAGGAAAAAAGGAAGGAGGAAATAGTTTGGTTAAATAAAACCAGTGCTAAGGTGAGGATTCCTGGCTCAAAACAGTTCGTAATAAAAGTAGAATATTTTAATTAACTACAAGTTCAATTCAATGGAGTCAATAGCTCAGTGGCTTCGAAACTTATAGATTAGAAGTGTGGGGACCAACCATGGAGATATTGATCTTGACATATTAAGACCCTGGAAGCAGGCTCTTGTCTTTCTCAGCTGTGTGTCATCACAAGAGTTGGCGTTTACTGATCTCTTGGTCATCTCCCAAGGTTGTACTACACACTGGAGCATTTTATCTCACAACGGCCCTATGAGATAGATAGCATTATATCAATTTTAAGTGTGAGGTACTGGAATCTGAGGGTGCCAGTAAATAATACCGTCTCTTCCCCTATTGACTTTAGAACCAAATGAGAAGTAGAAGGGAAAAAAATCAGATACTCAGATAACAAAATAGCACATTTATTGTATTCAATTGATAAAGCTTAATTAGAAAATACAGCTGGCAACAATGACCAGATTGGGCTTGTTGATACCACCCCTTTTCATTGCTTCCCACGGGTGCATTTAGCACAGAGATACATCGACCACAGGCTAGTCGGTCCAGGTGCGAGCTGATCTCAAAAATATGCTGCCAAATGGCTGCAATGAGAGACTAGCAGCTTCATGGACGAGAGGAAGGCTGATTACCCATCAGCCAAGGCCCCACTATCATGGGAAGGCTGGGAGAGAGTTATTCCAGCTCAACTCCTCCAACACAGACCAGCAGACAAGGTCTTGACAATGCACCTTAGCTTATCTTTGAGGACCTGTGCATAACTGGGAGATGGTAGGTACAGAAGATGTGCTTACTGTGGTTGTTACTGGTTAGTACCAGCAACCGAACTGACGCCTGCCAAAATCAGGTGAGCACATAGCCCCTAGCTGTGTGCTAGGGCCTTCTGAAGTGCAATCGCCCCTCTTAACCATGAGTGATCCACGGAACTCAGAGTGCGGGTCGTGCTCACTAGTTGCCTCCCGCCCACAGAAAATGCCAACTGTTTTAAGAGTCACCAATTATAATGCCTGTCCAACGTAAGCTGGCAGCTGATTACTATGAAATTTGCTTCATCTGCTGTGTATTGTCTTCTAGTGTACGTGGTATACAAGAAACATTTTAGGAAAAACAATGTGGAATTTCCAGAGGGCAGAGAAAACGAACCGGTACCTCAGTCATCGTTCTAATAGGTCAATAAAGGATTTCAACCAGATGAAAAGCAAACAGCAGAGGACCAAAATCACCCTAAAGAATATGCTTCAGTTCTAACAATGCTTAATTATTTGTTTGGATAGGATATTTGGCAGAAAAAAGTTACGGTGAAAATTTAAATTTGAACTGAATTCGTGTATTGGTTTTGTACCAAGCGACGGGTGATCCAAATATGTAATGTAACAAATATTTGTACACATGTATGTGATTATATATATATATACACACATATGTATACACTGGTTTTGAATATGGCCCCCAAATATCCTTGAACATCAGACTAAACCCAACATAGGACACACTGGGAATTTAATAACCAAATTAGAATCCAGCCCATAACTCGATAGGGATTTTGTACCTGTGTCACTCGGCCTTGGGAGTCCAATGATGCTCACTTGATTTTTTGTAGGAAAAACAAAATTCTTCAAATTCAGTGGCTTGCATTTGGCAGAGCTCTTTGAGCCCTGGAGACTCGCCAGTATAACTCTGGTTGCTATGACAGCTAGCTGGTTCATAGGAAGCCCCCACAGTAGATATTCTAGAGCAGAGAGGGGGCAGTAGGCACAGAGAGCAGGAGATGCGTTGGAAGAAACAAGACTGCTCTGGCGGGTGAACTCCATTCAATGGGAGGTGATGGCAAATACAAGGAAAAGCAAAAAAAAAAAACCACCCAGAAACTTGCTTGACATGTGAGACCAGAGTCAATGAGATACACAGGAGTTGCAGTAAGAATAAAGCCCGGGCGAGGGGGAAACGAGTAAGGTATCACACAGTGTTTGAGGAAGAGGAGGACAAACCCAGGGCCCAGAAATGGGAAGGGCATCGCCAGCTGAGTCCCTGGGCTGCTGTAAACAGGTCTAACAAGAGGAAGTGAAGAGGATCTGGACAGTGGCAGCGAGGTTTCAAGGCAAACGTGGAACAGCTGGCCGACAGTCGGGTCTCCATCACCAGGCTAATTTCATCTCCTTGCCTTCACTCTGCAGCGATTCATTCTCAATTCAGATCAGAGTGGGCTAGTTCCATTTTCTATTGAGTTGACCAAACAAATCCATTAGGGTTTTTCCATAAGACAGTACAGAGAAAACCCAAACGAAGTTTTTGGTCAACCCAATATTTGGCCATTTTTCACTGCCTCATCCATTCCCTTTCGGACGTGTTGGTTTCCAAAGGCCTTTTGCATTTGGTTGGTGTGAGTTCGGGTCAAGCTGGTGCCTCAGCATTACAGGATCATGAATTATAGGATCAGCTCTTAGCTCTTCCAGTATCAACGGGGAGGGACTCTGCTTTTAAATGCGTCCCATTTATGCCTCGTTATACTAGGTTCACACAATTGAATGAGTCCTCTGTATGCTTCCATCATTAGGCAAACATATTAAAAGGAACTAATATTTAAAGGCTAGTTGGGGAAGGCAATGGCACCCCACCCCAGTACTCTTGCCTGGAAAATCCAATGGACAGAGTAGCCTGGTGGGCTGCAGTCCATGGGGTCGCTAACAGTCGGACAGACTGAACGACTTCACTTTCACTTTTCTCTTTCATGCATTGGAGAAGGAAATGGCAACCCACTCCAGTATTCTTGCCTGGAGAATCCCAGGGATGGGGGAGCCTGGTGGGCTGCCGTCCTTGGGGTCGCACAGAGTCGGACACGATTGAAGTGACTTAGCAGTAGGAGAGAGGTTTTACCAATCTTCCTATTAAGGAGGGTCAAAGACTATTGTTCCAAATGGTGCAAAAGGAAAATTTTACAGTCCGTCTGTCAAGTTCTTCCTACACTTGTCTCATCAAATGGGAAGCAGGCAGGTGCATTAAAGACACGCCATGAATTCATGTCATAATTTCAAGATGCCCAAAGTCAAGGGCCTGGATGCCACCAGCTGCAGCAAGCAGATTTTTTTCCTCCCTTTTCATCAAGATATGTAAGTCAAACAGAATTTGGCTCTCTTATACAACGCCTTATCTTGTGAGATGCAGTTTTTTTTTTTTTCCTAATGTGCTAGAGGGAAGAAAAATAGCTGAGCTTTCTCAAATGAAAGCTCTCTATTTTTAAATGAGTTTGAAAGCCTGATTAAATTATGTATTTTATTGCCTCTGTGGGTATCCTATTAAATGAATATTTTATTTTAAAGGCTTGAATAAATGAAAATAATTTTTGTAATGACTGGGCTGGTCTATTTGGATCTTTGCAACCACTGTCTTCAGTGTTCAGTTCCAGAGTCATTAGTAAGGTGAGATTTTTTAAATGTTCAATTGTTTCTCAAAAAGTGCCTGAAAGAAACTCTTAATTAAATACTCTAATAATTAGTTCTCCCACTGATACAGATTGAGGTGGTCCCCAAGAAAATCATACTGGAGGTATATTAACCAAAGAGTCTTAAAAACAGGGTGGCAATGCCTGATTTTAAATGATAGTAAAAGTCCGGTGGCTCAGTGTCCAAGAATCCACCTGCCGGTACAGGAGTTACGGGAGACACAGGTCCCATCCCTGGGTCGGGCAGAGCCCCTGGAGGAGGAAATGGCAACTCACTCCAGTGTTCTTGCCTGGGAAATCCCATGGACAGAGGAGTCTGGCGGGCTACAGTCCACGGGGTCACAAAGAGTCAGACACAACTAACCACACACATGAATAAGACCACCACCACTTTCTATGAAACATGTGCAGAGAGAGACACAGAGAGATGCGGAGGTATGGAGAGAGACGGAGATGCTTCATTTATGGTCGTGGTGCATTAAAATCTTCCTCATCAACAAGACTTGAAGAAATGCAGGTTATGACCTTCACTTGGCCACTCGCAGACACCACTGTGCTCTCCGCTGGGAAACTCTCACTCTCTTCCAGAAGGGAACAATTTACCTTTCTGGGAATATCTGGCATCCCATTGCCTCTTAAACTTTTACTTCTCAAGAACCACATTAGCTTACAACAAAGGTCTTCAGGCCGTGGTATGGATGTTCCCAGTATATGAAATTGTCCCAGGAGTATGCAGGCATGGATGGGGAAACAGGTCCAATTTCTTCAGCTTGCATGCATACACTTTCCAAACGCTCCCCTGCTTAAATACCCCAAAGCTTGAGATGCCCTGGGTTCTCCCTTCTCACCCTCTCTGGGCAAAATGCTCTCCCTTGAAAAAGGAAAGCCTTACTCTCACCAGCCCTCACCTTTCTATAGCACATCAGCCCAGGATGAAAAGATTCTGAACACCAATTAAAGGAACAATTCAGAATATTAGTGTCTAAGAAAGGCTTCTCATCTTTCTCAATCATATACCTATTTATTTAAGACTTTAGAAATGGAGTATTATGACCTGTGTTGGGATATTTTGAATCTAGAAATACTGTACAATGGAATAGGAATAAAGATAATTTTCTGTTAATGGCTAGCATTTCCATCTTCAACTATTTACACACAAAAAAAATAAATAAAAAAAACATCACTGTGAGAGCAATCAAGGGAGCATTGGTTAGAAACACTGAGAGAAGACACATTTTTTTTTTCATCCAAGGATGAAAAACTTCTGGCAAATATCCAAATTTTACCTATCCTGAAGTCAGAATTCTGGTGTGAAGGGATTGATACAGGAATCCATGTTGATGTATCTGTTAGAACTGAAAGATGGACTTAAATATTTTTTTCTGGCAAAAACTGTGAGTTAGCTGATTGGCTGGACAATTAAGAAACATGAAGGGCATTTTCCATAAAGTAGATGAGCAAAATCTGCAGCACCAATGTTTTCTAAAATATATTTTAAAACATGTCATAATATAAAATTATCCTCCAGTTAAAAACAAATAAATAAAACCTTGGAAGAAAAAATAAAGCTCATTATAAAAACACAATAATTAGACTATATAAAGACTCTTGGGCTCCCAGGCAGCACAAGTGGTAAAGAATCCCCCTGCCAATGCAGGAGACACGAGAGAGGTGGGTTCGATCCCTGGGTCAGGAAGATCCCCCAAAGAGGATATGGCAACTCACGCCAGTATCCTTTCCTGGAAAATCCCATGGACAGAGGAACCTGGAAGGACCATGGGGTTGCAAAAAGTCGCACATGACTGCGCGACTGAGCACACACACATATAAAGACTCTTACAAACCAATAAGAAGGAAAGTGACAAAAATGAGTAAAAAAAATTTGAACAGACTCTTTAGCAAAGAAAAACAATAAAGCCAATAAGCAATGACAATCGCAAACAATGAATGGAAAGATGCTCGACACCGTGAAGAGTTAAGATAACTTCAAATCAAAACCACGAGGTATCACTGCATCCCAACAAAACAGCTAAAAGGAAAAACAATCACTGATGACAGGGGCTTATCTGGGGGTCTGCTGGCTGAGACTTCGAGCTCTCAAAGCAAGGGACCCAGGTTCAATCCCTGGTGAGGGTACCAAATCCCACATGCTGCAATTAAAAGATTCCCCATGTTGCAAGGAATATCAAAGATCCTGCATGCCGCTACTAAGACTCAGTACAGGTGAATAAATAAATTACTGATGACAGCAAGTTTTGATGGGGATATGAATAGCAACTCTCAGAGACTGCTGGTGGTAGGGTCACTTCAAAACCTGTCTGCAGTTTCTAATAACATTAAACACACACTAACTGTATAACCTGCAATCTCACTCCTAGGTGATGACTCAGATTCTAGAAGTAAAACATAGTAACAGAAAGATCAGGGCCAGACACCTGCAGGAGGTGTGGACTGCAACAGGCTGAGGTACCATTGTGGAGTGACAGAAATATTCCTTACCATGATGGTGGTGGGGGTTACAAAATCTTGAACATTTGTCAAAATGCACAGAACTGTACATGTAAAACTGGTGAGTTTTACTCTGTGTAAATTACACCATTTATAAAACTGATTAAGAATTGATGCAAAGAGTCGACTCACTGGAAAAGATCCTGATGCTGGGAAACATTGAAGGCAAAAAGAGAAGAGGGAGGCAGAAGATGACTCAATGAACCTGAACTTGAGCAAATTCCAGGAGATAGTGATGGACAGGGGAGCCTAGCAAGCTGCAGTCCAAGGGGTTGCAAACAGTTGGACATGACTTATCAACAGAATAACAGCAAATTTATTCCATTCCCAGTCATCTCTGAGAATATTGAGATAAATTTGGAGCCTCTGAGTCAAAGACTAACAGACTCTAAGAGCTATTTGATAAGGCTTAGCCTTGGAGAAGGAAATGGCAACCCACTCCAATATTCTTGCCTGGAGAATCCCAGGGACGGGGGAGCCTGGTGGGCTGCCGTCTATGGGGTCACACAGAGTCGGACACGACTGAAGTGACTTAGCAGCAGCAGCAGCCTTATCAAGCTTTCTCAGTCTATTACATAGACTCTGAAACAGTGAACAGTGCAAGTTCTAGAAATCTTTTGAAAACCAGGTATCTCCAATTCTTTGCTTTCCACAAAACTGAGAGATTCTAGTCAGGTTGTCAGCCTTGCATTAGTTTCCTTTATAGACAGCTGTGGTTTCTTTGGCATGTAACTTGGGAGAAGTTCAAACTTGAAGGATCATAACAGATACCAAAGTCCTTTCACTGTCATCTCTCTTTACGTGAGACAAGGTTGATCAGCACTCCAATCTATAAAAATTAACAAGAGGGGCAAAGTAGATGCTGAACCCTATCTCAACTGAAGAAGATTCCTGAGAGTCCCTTGGACTATAAGGAGATCAAACCAGCCCATCCTAAAAGAAATCAGTCCTGAATATTCATTGGAAGGACTGATGCTGAAGCCAGAGCTCCAATACTTGGGCCACGTGATGGGAAGAACTGACTCATTAGAAAAGACCCTGATGCTGGGAAAGATTGAGGGGCGGAGGAGAAGGAGATGACAGAGGATGAGATGGTTGGATGGCATCACCGACTCAATGGACATGAGTTTGATCAAACTCCAGGAGTTGGTGAAGGACAGGGAAGCCTGGCGCACTGTGGTCCATGGGGTCACAAAGAGTGGGACACAGTTTAGTGACTGGGCAGCAACAATCTCCATCTAACAGCAGCAAAAGTTTAGCGGGTGCCTCTGTATTCCAGGTTTTCTTTAACTTCAGTACTGTGTGAACTGTTTCCAGTCTCACAACAATTCTATGGTATAAGTAATATTTTCTTCCTTTTACAGATGAGGACATTTAGGCACAGAGAGCACAGTAACTTTCTCAGTATCACATAGCCAGCAGGTAGCAAAACGATTGGAACTCAAGAAACTCGGCTCCATATTCCGCACTGCTGACCTCAGTGTTAACTATGTCATACTCGTCCACAGACACACGGGATTTCACATCGCTCACGAATGTGTTACATTAAAATAAGACTCCTCAGTGGAAAAGAAATTAAAATAGAAATCCAAGTAGAAAAACGATGTGAAATCCCCAAATACGAAGGCAGAACTTGTCCATAGTTTTTTCTTTCCTTTTTAAACAGCTTTATTGAGATAGTTATTTACCATGAAATTTATCCATTTATAGTATTGTTTTGTGATTTTTAGTATATTTACATATAAGTGCAATTATCTCCACAGTCAATTTTGAAATACATTCACCACTTCAAAAATAAACATTATGCATTTCATCTGTAGCCCGCCTATTCCTTCATACCTCCCTGCTGCTGCTGCTGCTAAGTCGCTTCAGTTGTGTCCGACTCTGTGTGATTTCATAGATGGCAGTCCACCAGGCTCCTCTGTCCATGGGATTCTCGAGACAAGAATCCTGGAGTGGGTTGCCATTTCCTTCTCCATCATACTTCCCAGTTCAGTTCAGTTCAGTCACTCAGTCGTGTCCGACTCTTTGCGACCCCATGAATCGCAGCACGCCAGGCCTCCCTGTCCATCACCAGCTCCCAGAGTTCACTCAGACTCATGTCCATAAAGTCGGTGATGCCATCCAGCCATCTCATCCTCGGTCGTCCCCTTCTCCTCCTGCCCCCAATCCCTCCCAGCTTCAGAGTCTTTTCCACTGAGTCAACTCTTCGCATGAGGTGGCCAAAGTACTGGAGTNCAGATGTAAAAGTTCTTTGTAAACTCTAAAGCACTATACAAAATTAAGAGATTATTATGAGTACTAATGCATCCCTTCATTGGTGTGGCTAATTGAACTCTGCTGAAGGAAATTAAAATTAAACAGACTGTATTGGACAATCCTGTGTAGAAACTCAGCATGGCAGGGGTTTGCATTAAGTCTAATATAGCAAAAAGAGACCCTGCTGGAGAAAGGCAGTTTGATTTTGCTACTAATTAGTACTTTTCCTTCAGGAGGTGGAATCTTCTCTTCCTTTTACAGATCAAATTACTCATGTACCCCTATAAAAAGCATGTCAAAGTCAAAAGTGCAAGCAGTCCCAGTGCAATTTGCAGTGGGAACGGCTGCAGTGAGCAGTTAGCACACCATTAATTCTCAGTTAAGTGCCAATTTGCACATTGCTGCGAAACAATGACTAATTCTTTGTTTCTCAGCTTAAAGATGTCATTTAAATCCAAGAGAGCACAAATCTAGTGGGGAAGGATTAATAAAGATAACTAGAGATCAAATCAGGTTGTGCCAAATATCACCAAATATCACAAAGGGATCTCCCACATTACTACTTGCTGAGTCCCTTCTTGTCAGCAGGCAGACTAATAGGACACAGGGGTAGGGGAGATATTTATCATAATCCAGATTGGCAAGAGAAAAAACTCATTTTTAGCTAGGAATTTGCAGTTGACAAATTCTCTGATCAAGCTGAAGCAAGAAATTGGGAGTTTCTACTGCAGAAAAGAATGTATTCTTTTCTGACATGGAGTGAATTCTGTATAAATCCCAGTGCTTCAGCTGCCTAATAGTCCAGGCTTGAAACATACCCATAGTCAGTCAAATTATTTGCTCTTTGTGGCAAAGGAATGAGTAGCAGTAATATTCCTATTTATACTGCAGAAAGGACCTGTGTTTCTACACAGATTCAGGAAAGCCTAACATGATGGGTACAACCACATACCCAAATTAGCATGATTCCTTCTCATCCCAAATTCATTAGACATGAGGCTTTATCACAATTTTCATTCAATTTTCATTTATTGTAGTTTAGTTTGCNATATTCCTATTTATACTGCAGAAAGGACCTGTGTTTCTACACAGATTCAGGAAAGCCTAACATGATGGGTACAACCACGTACCCAAATTAGCATGATTCCTTCTCATCCCAAATTCATTAGACATGAGGCTTTATCACAATTTTCATTCAATTTTCATTTATTGTAGTTTAGTTTGGGGCATAGAACTGAAGCATAGAAAAGAAATAAGGTTCTGTTTTTTCAATAATTTATCATTTCAGTGGTCAAAATATACAGGGCCTTGAGTACTTGGATCTTTGGTAAGGTGATGGCTTTTATTCAGGTGTTGCATGGTGCTATAAGATGTCCAGTACCCAAAGCAGTAGGCTAGCATGAGGCCTCATGGAAACAGATCAGAGCTGAAGGGAAGAAGGCAAGCAAAACTGCCAGATAGCTTATTAAATGCTTTCATCTTAACATCTCCTGTCACCTCATCTACTTTCCTAGGCACCGATCCTTGATTTGGCTCTATCAGCTCTCTAGTTGGAAAATTTCAATTTCTCTTGTCTAATGGACTTCTGGTACTGGACATTCTTTTTTTTTTTTTTTTTTTTTTCATGCTACTTATTACCCAACTTGCTTTCTGGATTGAATATCACTCATACTGCTTACCAATTCTCTTTCTTCAGCTGTGAATTTCTGGATTTGATCTTGCATGGTGATGGATACCGCATCCTAGGAATATTCTTATTTCTTAAAAACTTAGGTGACTAATGGTCATATACAGTGGCAGATATTAGCCCAAGGTAGCTAAGCTTTCTGAAAAGCATCCAGGACATTTTAATATAGTTCTTGTATTTTTCCAGTTTGCAAATCAGGTTTGGCATCCACTTCGTTCTAATTATTCTGGGACCAAGTTGCTTCCCCTTTCCTTTTATTAGGAAATCATGCAAAGAATACAATGGGTTCCTTACAATCAAAGTGAGTTGAGTGTTTTATATACCAAGTATAAGTGACACTTTTTCTCTTTTCTGTTTGTTCATGGTTTTCTTCAGACATAAGATGAGATCACTAGGCAACAGTTAATCTAGCTCTGGATTTCTGCTTTGCTAAATCAGTGGAAGTGAGGAATAGATTTAAGGGCCTAGATCTGATAGAGTGCCTGATGAACTATGGATGGAGGTCTGTGACATTGTACAGGAGACAGGGATTAAGACCATCCAAATGGAAAAGAAATGCAAAAAAGAAAAATGACTGTCTGCCAAGGCCTTACAAATAGCTGTGAAAAGAAGAGAAGAGAAAAGCAAAGGAGAAAAGGAAAGATATAAGCATCTGAATGCAGAGTTCCAAAGAATAGTAAGAAGAGATAAGAAAGCCTTCCTCAGTGATCCGTGAAAAGAAATAAAGGAAAACAACAGAATGGGAAAAACTAGAGATTTATTCAAGAAAATCAGAGATGCCAAGGAAACATTTCATGAAAGATGAGCTCGATAACGGACAGAAATGGTATGGACCTAACAGAAGCAGAAGATATTAAGAAGAGGTGGCAAGAATACACAGAAGAACTGTAGAAAAAAGATCTTCACAACCCAATAATCAAGACGGTGTGATCACTCACCTAGAGCCAGACATCCTGGAATGTGAAGTCAAATGGGCCTTAGAAAGCATCACTATGAACAAAGCTAGTGGAGGTGATGGAATTCCAGTTGAGTTATTTCAAATTCTGAAAGATGATGCTGTGAAAGTGCTGCACTCAATATGCCAGCAAATTTGGAAAACTTAGCAGTGGCCAGAGGATTGAAAAAGATCAGTTTTCATTACAATCCCAAAGAAAAGCAATGCTAAAGAATGCTCAAACTACTGCACAATTGCACTCATCTCACATGCTAGTAAAGTAATGCTCAAAATTCTCCAAGCCAGGCTTCAGCAATACGTGAACCGTGAATCAACTAACTCTTGTGATGCCTTCATAATGTGCCAAGGTAAAGAACCTCATCCAGTTCCTGCTTCATGGAAAGATGGATAGTGTGGACCCTACATGACTGTTACAGTCAAAACTGCCCAAGGGTAATAAAATCAGCAGCATTTACAAAATGAAAAGCCTTAATTTCCAATTGGATAAACATACAGGACCATATATTTTCTTCAATGTGTTTGATATTGCTAATGACATGACACCATAGACATGCCCAATATATGTTACAAATTGAAAGTAATTTTTTATTTCATTTTTAAATTTCCCTTTCTCTCTCCTGTGCAGTTGACTTTTGTCATTTTGTTCACCCAAAAATCTAAGTACTCTTCATATTTGGGGGGAATTCCAATGTAGATGGGAGGCATCTCTCACTGCAGAATCAAAAGAGGAAAAATATCATTGGGGCATATCAAATTTTATGATGAAACCAGATTGTTTGGACAAATTCTGCCTTCTTTAAAATACATGGTCACTACAAATAGTAATACAAATCCTCAGCATTATAATCTGTAACTGCTTAGTAATGACCTGGACTGGAAATTTAAGTAGCAACATAGTCTATAAAAATAGAGATGCATTGCTTTTATTTATTTATAGCAGATATTATACCTTTCTTTGAGAAGGTAATTTCAGCCCACCCAATAGGATATTCCCAGACTTATTAATCCTAGGAATGGGACCCCAAAATGCCACCACAGACCAACGACTTAAGTCTTCCAAAGGCTTCCCACAGATGTAGGAGTCTAGTCATGTGGACCAAGTATGGGCAAGAGATTCCAGTGGTGTGACGGTGAGAGCCACAGCCTGAAAGATTTAGCAATATTGGAGAGGCATAAGGTGCTCCCTGTGCTAAAACAGTGTCTCAACTTACCCCAAAGCATGAACTTTCTGGTATACCTGCTGGTCTGAAATCATAGCAGGTTTTATTACTTGGTTTAAACTTTTGCATAGCTTGTATATAGTACAGTTTAATATATCATACTCATTTTTAAATTAAAATAATTTATAATTTTTTTAAAGTTAATCACTAGAGGGATATTGCCTATAAGTTTAATGGCCCATCTTTGGGAACCCAGCCTCTCAGGTAATAAACATTAAGCTAAAATACCTTTCTGAGCTCACAGGAAACATCCCCACCAGGCCCACCTGTGAATGACAGCAGAAAAAAAGAAATGAACACATCCCTTCCAGAGGCTGATCAGAACCAGGAAACGTGTTACTTTACTCCCTCCCCATTTAGAATTAAAGAAGTCTGAATTCTAACTCAGGCAAGATGGTTCTTTGGGACACTAGTCCACCATCCTCTTGGTCTGCTGGCTTTCTGAATAAAATCACTATTCCTTCACCACCGCCCCCCCCAAAAAAACAGTACAAAACAAAAATAATGGCATCAACAGCAGCAAAGAGGATTCCAATATTAATATATGGGGTCCTACCACAATTTGACTTGTTTTGTCTTCTATGGTTTAGACCAAATTTGGATTCTGCAAAGTTATTGTCAATTCTTTGAGTAATCATTGTCGATTCCACTCTAAAACCTTGCAATAAAATTTGATCTTGCTTAATCAGAGTGGGTTCTATTTTTTTCATAATACAAAGCCTAAACTGATACAGCCTAATATAAAATATTAGTAATCATTCTACAGCTTCAAGAAATTAATGTACACATGTATACACAGAGACAAATTTATGACAGAAGGCTATTATTTCACTGTTTAAAAAATTGAGGTTAAAAGGCATGGTTAATGTCAGATTCAGGGGTCAAATTTATAGCAGAAATTATACGTTTCACAGCTAAATCTTCCCCTAATACTTGTAATTTGTTATTAAAACTATAATCTACATGGCAATTAATTAGAATGTGTTATGTTTAACATTATACTAGGTATTCTAAATAATAATTTGGCCTTGATCACACAGTTAACCTGTAGTCAACCAACCCTAATGCCTACCTTACAAATATACTTTCTATGTAGGATAATACATTTAAACTAATTGGAGCTCAGCTTTCTGCTACCTGGATTCAAAACTACCTTAATAAATATACATTTCAACTATCAATGATAGGTAAGTAAAATAAACTACTTCTACTAAGGAATCAGTTCAGTCAGTTCAGTCGCTCAGTCGTGTCCGACTCTGCGACCCCATGAATCGCAGCACGCCAGGCCTCCCTGTCCATCACCATCTCCCGGAGTTCACTCAAACTCACATCCATCGAGTCAGTGATACCATCCAGCCATCTCATCCTCTGTTGTCCCCTTCTCTTCCTGCCCCCAATCCCTCCCTTGCATCAGAGACTTTTCCAATGAGTTAACTATTCTCATGAGGTGGCCAAAGTACTGGAGTTTCAGCTTTAGCATCATTCCTTCCAAAGAACACTCAGGGCTGATCTCCTTTAGAATGGACTGGTTGGATCCCTTGCAGTCCAAGGGACTCTCAAGAGTCTTCTCCAACACCACAGTTCAAAAGCATCAATTCTTTGGTGCTCAGCTTTCTTCACAGTCCAACTCTCACATCCATACATGACCACAGGAAAAACCATAGCCTTGACTCGATGGACCTTTGTTGGCAAAGTAATGTCTCTGATTTTTAATATACTATCTAGGTTGGTCATAACTTTCCTTCCAAGGAGTAAGAGTCTTTTAATTTCATGGCTGCAATCACCATCTGTAGTGATTTTGGAGCACCCCCCATAAAATAAAGTCTGACACTGTTTCCACTGTTTTCCCATCTATTTCCCATGAAGTGATGAGACCAGATGTCATGATCTTAGGTTTCTGAATGTTGAGCTTCAAGCCAACTTTTTCACTCTCCCTTTTCACTTTCATCAAGGGGCTTTTTAGCTCCTCTTCACTTTCTGCCATAAGGGTGGTGTCATCTGCATATCTGAGGTTATTGATAGTTCTCCCAGCAATCTTGATTCCAGCTTGTGCTTCTTCCAGCCCAGCATTTCTCATGATGTACTCTGCATAGAAGTTAAATAAGCAGGGAGACAATATACAGCCTTGACGTACTCCTTTTCCTATTTGGAACCAGTCTGTTGTTCCATGTCCAGTTCTAAGTATTGCTTCCTGACCTGCATATAGGTTTCTCAAGAGGCAGGTGAGGTGGTCTGGTATTCCCATCTCTTTCAGAATTTCCCACACTTTATTCTGATCCACACAGTCAAAGGCTTTGGCATAGTCAATAAAGCAGAAATAGATGTTTTTTTGAAACTCTCTTGCTTTTTCCATNTTTCTCATGATGTACTCTGCATAGAAGTTAAATAAGCAGGGAGACAATATACAGCCTTGACGTACTCCTTTTCCTATTTGAAACCAGTCTGTTGTTCCATGTCCAGTTCTAACTGTTGCTTCCTGACCTGCATAGAGGTTTCTCAAGAGGCAGGTCAAGTGGTCTGGTATTCCCATCTCTTTCAGAATTTTCCACAGTTTATTGTGATCCACACAGCCAAAGGCTTTGGCATAGTCAATAAAGCAGAAACAGACGTTTTTCTGGAACTCTCTTGCTTTTTCCATGATCCAGTGGATGTTGGCAATTTGATCTTTGGTTCCTCTGCCTTTTCTAAAGCCAGCTTAGACATCTGGAAGTTCACTGTTCATGTATCGCTGAAGCCTGGCTTGGAGAATTTTGAGCATTACTTTGCTAGCGTGTGAGATGAGTGCAATTGTGCAGTAGTTTGAGCATTCTTTGGCATTGCCTTTCTTTGGAATTGGACTGAAAACTGACCTTTTCCAGTCCTGTGGCCACTGCTGAGTTTTCCAAATATGCTGGCATATTGAATGCAGCACTTTCAAATCATTTTTCAGGATTTGAAACAGCTCCACTGGAATTCCATCACCTCCACTAGCTTTGTTCATAGTGATTCATACCTCCCAGCCATAAACAACTACTAATCTGCTTTTTGTCTTCATAGGTTTCCCTATTCTAGATTTTCATATGAATTAAGTCAGGTAATATTTAGATTTTTTGTGATGGTTTACTTTCACTCAGCATAATGTTTTCGAGGTTTATCCAACCTGCCACAGTACCAGTACATTGCTTCTTTGTAAAGGCCAGATAATATTCTATCACTTGAATCCACTCAGGTGTCCTCAGTCGTGTCCAGCTCTTTGCAACCCCATGGACTGTAGCCCCACAAGACTCTCTGTTCATGGGATTCTCCAGGCAAGAATACTAGAGCGGGTTGACATGCCCTTCTCCAGGGGATCTTCCTGACCAGGAACTGAACCTGAGTCCCTTGTGTCTTCTGCATTGCAGTCAAGATCTTTACTTATTTATCCAGTCATTTGTTGAAGGCAGTACTCTCTGTTCATGGGATTCTCCAGGCAAGAATACTAGAGCGGGTTGACATGCCCTTCTCCAGGGGATCTTCCTGACCAGGAACTGAACCTGAGTCCCTTGTGTCTTCTGCATTGCAGTCAAGATCTTTACTTATTTATCCAGTCATTTGTTGAAGGCAGAACTTAATTAATTATACATTAATTATTTTTTATTAACAACGGTTATCATGCCTAGGATGTATGCAGATTTCACTGGATACATCTAAAAGTGACGTAACAATTGGGCTTCCCTGATAGCTCATATGGTAAAGAGTCTGCCTGCAATGCAGGAGACCCAGGTTCAATCCCTGGGTGGGGAAGATCCCCTGGAGAAGGAAATGGCAACCCACTCCAGTATTCCTGCCTGGAAAATCCTGTGGACAGAGGAAGAGTCTGGCCGGCTATAATCCATGGGGTCACAAAGAGTCAGATATGACTGAGAGACTAACAACAATACAGTGTATTTACAAAATTGTATTTGTGATTGTAGTTAGAAATTGAGTTTGTAATTATTTAATCTTATGATGACCAATGGCAAAACCATCTGAATATGTTTAAAGATATTCATAGCTTTTAAAAGTTATTTAGGATTATATGGGCTTCCCTGGTGGCTCAGAGGTTAAAGCGTCTGCCTGCAATGTGGAAGACCCAGGTTCGATCCCTGGGTCAGGAAGATCCCCTGGAGAAAGAAATGGCAACCCACTCCAGTACTCTTACCTGGAGAATCCTATGGACAGAGGAGCCTGGTGGGCTACAGTCCACGGGGTCACAGAATCGGACATGACTGAGCGAGCAACTTGAAATCTAGTGTTTGTTTGTTTGTTTTTAATTCCAGTGTTCTGGCCTTCTGGTAACTTGCTAAGTACTGCATTTTAAAGCCTGATCAATGTTATAAAGATGGTAGGGGAAGTTCAAGAAATACAACGTTTTCTGCAAATAAAATATACATAGTGACACAAACACACACGTATAGTGTCAAAAGTAATAAGACAGATAGTTCTTTTGACCTATCTAGTGATAATTTTGATCACTATTCAAAGTTAAAAATAGTGATTTGGGATGTTTAAACACAAAGATTACTTGCACGTTGAACCAGCAGAGTTTTCAGCTGACTGACTGATCCATACACTGTGAAAGTTGTTAAGTCACCATGGTTACATCAGTCTCAAACCAGAAGAATTTTTTAAAAAATAGCTTTTCCAAAATAACAAATATGATTGGGTCCTTCTGCTACTGTGGATATAATGACTCTTTTGCAAGTAATCTCTTGGAGCTAAGGAGCATTATAATGGCTACTAAGCTGGGATTGCCAATAATGTCTATCCTTTAAAGGAATCAGTGCAGATGATACAGACATTCATTAAGGACAGCAGAAAGCAGGCAGAGGGACACAGTTATGAAATAATGTGAAGTGAAAAAGTAACTTAGTGCTTAATTATCTTTCCACTGAAGCGCATGCAAATGATATGGATCAAAAGGAAAATGGAAGCATGAAAACCAGTTAAGGAAACGGTGATGAGAGATGGCTTTGCAATCTATTTCTGTATTATTATATAATATGTGAGAATCAGATAAAATCAAGAGGGAAAGAAAGAAGCATTAAGAATCACCTCCAGGAGTACAGTAGCTCCCCACATGTCAATATGCAGATCAGGGTGAGCGTGGCTGGAGGGGGACGCCGACGGTGATGCAAGCAGCCTCTGTCACCTGTCTCCTCGTCCGGCTGGTCCCCATGAGCCTCTGTTCCTAATCGCTAGAGCCCGGCTCTCCAGGTGTGGCCGGCACTACGGCCTGGGTAACCCCACTGGGTGTTCTAACCCAACCCTCAGTTCTGGTTCCCTTCTCCCATTTCCCCCTCAACTAAAATCTCATGCGCCCACTTTTCTTTGCAGCTGGGTGCCCATATCCCACAGTTCTAGACAACTGCATGGAGGCAGAAATGTCCGGGGAGACTGAATAACAGTAAAACCTTTGGTGATTTCTGGTCGATGTTGCTGTAAGGTTAACAGATGCATCTGGCATTGCTTCTTCCTCCATGTTCTTCTGCCTTCAAGACAAAGAGTGTCGGGTGCCAGTCCAGCGGCTAGGAGGGAACAGAAATCCAGACACCATCCCTAGGACCTCTAACCCTGAGCCAATGCCACCAGCATCCTTCCTCCAAGCTTACTGACACCTGAGAAGAATAAGCACTATGTATTGTTGCAGCTGTTGCCCAGGCGTGTTGCTATTTGCAACTAGAAGCATTCTTAATTCATAGACCTAGTCATTACTATCACTGGAGCTGCCTCCGGTGTAAGACTCCCACACAAACATCTGAGGACACAGCCATGGTGGACGAGAAGAAGCTGAAAGGTGTAGGGAACGGTCAAGACAAATCTTCTCCACAGATAGCTTTGCTCAGGGCACAAATGGCAAGTTCTGTAAAAGCAGTGGTTTGCAGTGGGGAGGAAATGCCACACAGTTTGCAAGATCTTAGTCCCCTTACCAGGGACCAAACCTGAGTCCCTGGTAACAAAAACGCTGAGTCCTAACCACTGGCCCACCAGGGAACTCCCAGGAAAAGCAATGACATAACTGAATAACATCTAATTTGCCTACCTCTTATCACAAAAAATCAGTACATATTTGTGAAAGTGAATACACTGATCCTGAATCAAATTACGAAAAACGTTGCCCATTTTCAAGCCAAAAAAATCTTCCCATAGACTAAAAATTAAATGAAAAATAATAAACACAGAAGTTGCAGATATAAGGACTAGGAATTTTCTGGATTATTTCCAAGTATCTATTGCCAAGCTACATGTTGGAATATTTTACTCTCTATATAGCATGACTATAATTTTTATTAGTCTTCCCAGACCATGCAAATTTCTTTAAAGTATATTTACACTATTCATTTGCACTAATGTAAACAAATGTCCCGGGGAAGGCAACGGCACCCCACCCCAGTATCTGGCCTGGAAAATCCAATGGACGGAGGAGCCTGGTAGGCTGCAGTCCATGGGGTCACTAACAGTCGGACAGACTGAGCGACTTCACTTTCACTTTTCTCTTTCATGCATTGGAGAAGGAAATGGCAACCCACTCCAGTGTTCTTGCCTGGAGAATCCCAGGGACGGGGGAGCCTGGTGGGCTGCCGTCTATGGGGTCACACAGAGTCGGACACGACTGAAGTGACTTAGCAGCAGCAGCAGCAAACAAATGTCCTGCCCAACAGTGATTGAATGAGATTGGAAAGACAAAAAATTCAAAAAAATTCAAATTATACAATCCTAATGTGTAGTAATAGTTTTTAAAGCTTTCAAATGCATGCTTATTACATTGGGCTTCCAATTGCACATAGAAGCACCACTCAGATGGTTCTTTTATTGAGTAAACATGCATTAGGTGCAATTTTAAGCACTCATTATTAACTCAGCCAACCAGAACAAATCCATTAACAGTGAGCTTATCTAGTTTATCAAGTGAATCTAGACTAGGTTCTTAGGAATGTGCTTAAATGTTATATTTATTCATTAGACTTCACTGGAATCCCAAAGTAATATATTCATTATGCTAGGGATTTTTAATGGACTGTGTCAAATGATGTTCTCCAAAATGCTGAAGTGATATAATACAATTAACTTTATAACCCAGGTGTTAATTCTCATGATATAAACGGCCATGAATGAATCACCAACATTATAAAGAATCGTGTTACCTTTGGTCTCTAAGCTCTCCATACTGACATCTTCCCAAACTTCCGACCCCAACTTTCCATTCACAGTTGAAATTGTGATCTTTTTTTCTTTACCTAGAGATTCTGCTGCTGACCCTGAGAAATTTCCTCAAAGCTGATACTTCCTCCATACCACTGGACAGGGTCCACTGCTTGGGAATGCTCCTAAATCCAGATTCTATCAATTTAGTGCCTCTAGAAGTGAGAATAAAATCACTTGTCCAGCGTGAATTGGTATTTTTTTTTTAATTATTTTATCTTATGTAACACATACCACATCAACCAAAATGCTGAAATGATTTAATTTTCAGATTTGGTGATCTTATTATTATTCTCTACCCATAATTTTTTCTTTTTAAGAAATTTTCATTGGAGTGTAATTGATTTACAGTGTTGTGTTTGTTACTGCTGTACAGCAAAGGGAATTAGCTAAACATATACATACAGATATAGGGCTTCCCTGGTGACTCAGACAGTAAAGAATCCGCCTGCAATGCAGGAAACCTGGGTTTGATCCCTGGGTCAGGAAGATCCCCTGGAGGAGGAAATGGCAACCCACTCCAGTATTCTTGCCTGGAGAACCCCATGGACAGAGGAGCCTGGCGGGCTACAGTCCATGGGGTCACAAAGAGTCAGACAGGCCTGAGTGACCGAGCACACACACATAGGTAGACTTTGGTGAAGATTAATTGTATAATGACTATTTTAATGTACTGTAGATCTTTAAAACACTCAGAGTGTCTTTATTCCTTTATCATGCACCTGAACAAAAGGTTTCTTAATCCTATATTTCAAAAATTCTTTAATCCTACCACATATTGTTTCATAACTCACGAAATATACATTGGCTCATACCTAATGTTTTCTGGCTAAACAAGCAAGCATTTATCGAGGGCTCATGCCTCACTGAATTTCAATACCCTTAGAAAGACCTGCAATGATGAGAGGAATTACTCTGATTATGCCTGTGTGTGTGGCTTCGTGCACACACACACACACACATTTCGTGTATCTAATTAGTACACACAGGATCCTGATATTTACAGGGAAGACTATTTGGGCAAGAAACAGCACTATCCTTGCAAAGGCAAGATGCATCTTTGCAGAGAGGCGACCTTTGATTATAACATTAGCAGGCTGGCTGCCTTCTGAACCTTGCTTGCCTTTGTTTATTACACTCACTTCTGACAAATCAGAAAAGACTGAGTCTTGCAGTTAACATCTACTCAGCAGCTTCATTTCCCAAAGAAACGTGCCTCAAGGACCTTGCCCACCTCTTCTGCAACTCCCTTCTTCAAGGACTTGGGCATTTTATAGACTTGTAAAAATGCTGTCTTATATCTGATGATGACAATGTACGTCAGTCGTTTACCCAAAGTTCTGTCCCTTCCACACTCTACTTATCTGTTCTTTTATAACTCTAGTTTATTGTTATTGGCATTACTGAATCATAAACCTAAGAAGAAAAAAAATGTTTCATTTTAAAGTATCTTCTATACTATTTGGGGGTTACACCCATACTTTGAATCTTCATCACATATCAGAGTAGGGAATGGCAACCCACTCCATTATTCGTGCCTGGAAAATTTCATGGACAAGAGTCTGGCGGGCTACAATTCATGGGATGGCAAAGAGTCGGACATGACTGAGCAACTGAGTGTGAACATATTGCATAGCCTTTCTTTGAAATCTCTCCATGTTGTATCACATCACACGAGAGTATTTCAAGCTGTCTTGCCTTTCCCCCACCAATATATAATTTCCATGAGGTCAAGGACATTTATACGCAACCCCATATAAGCTTAGACCTAAAATAGTGCCTAGCTCATAATAGGGGCTCAGTGATACTTGTTAAGGCTTCCTGGGTGTCTCAGTGGTAAAGAATCCACCTGCAAATGCAGGAGATGTGGTTTCCATTCCTGGCATAGGAAAATCCCCTGGGGAAGGAAACAGCAATCCACTCCAGTATTGTGCCTGGGAAATCCCATGGACAGAGGAGCCTGGTGGGCTACAGTCCATGGGGGTCACAAAAGAGTCGGACATGACTAACTAAACAGCAACATTTGTTAACAAAGAGTATGAAAATCTATTGTTGAAAATATTAACACGTGAAACATTTTTCTGCCCCCATTTTCTTCCAGTTACCCTGCTCCTTACAAATTGTCTCCTCATTTTTTCCATAAACACTTATTCGCTCTGTGATCCTCTCCATTATTTCTTTCTTGGCTCTATGATCTTCAACTACAGTATAAGTACAGTCATGCCTTGGTTTCTACAGGGGATTGGTTCTAGAACTGCCACGGATATTAAGCTCAGGATGCTCATGTCTCATATAAAATGTGGTTTTATCTGCGTATAATCTATGCACAGCACCCCACACACACTTCTCTGATTGCTCAGTGGTAAAGAATCCACCTGCCAGTGCAAGAGACACCAAGAGGTGAGGGTTTGACCCCCCAGTCAGGAAGATGCCCTGGAGAAAGAACCAGCAACCCACTCCGGTATACTTGCCTGGAAAATCCCTTGGACAGAGGAGCCTGGCGGGCTACAGTCCATAGGGTCAGATACAACTGAGTGGCTGAGGGCCCACACACATACACACAGAATATCTAATACAATGGAAATGCTATGCTGATAGTTGTAAATGCAATGCAAATGCTATGTAAATAGTTACAAGCTCTGTTTTTTAGAACTTTCTGGAATTTTCTCTTCCAAATATTTTTGATCTGAGGTTAGTTGAGTCCTTGGATGTGGAACCTGCGGATATGGAGGGCTGACTGTAAAATGTCTTATTAAAATAGACTTAGTGGCTTTCTTTACACTGTTAATGATGTATACCCAACCTTGATCTCTCATTTCAACTCTAGTCCTGGAACTAATCGCATGTAGGATACTGCTCCTTTAAAGTAAATCTGTCCTCTTTATTCCAACATTGCATCCACTCACCTAATTTCAACAGCATTCGCCAAGTCAGCCCAGCTTGAAACTCTGAAGGCACCTTCTCCTCTTCCCCTCTCCTTCACCTCCTTTAGCCAATGAGTTAAATGATGGCTGCAGTAGGAATTCAAAAGGCCTCCTAGAAAAAAAACAGGGTCATTTGTAGTGCTGTGGATGGACCTAGAGTGTCACACAGAGTGAAGTCAGCCAGAGGAAAACAAACACATAGCACATATTAATGCGCATATAGGGAATCTAGAAAATGATACTGGTAAGCCTATTTGCAGGGCAGAAATAGAGACACAGATGAAGAGGTCGGGTACGTGGACTCAGTGGGAGGAAGGGAAGAGGGGGATGACTTGGGAGATTAGGACCGCTGTAGATACACCACCATGCGCGAGACAGCCAGCCAGTGGGAACCTGCTGTGTGACGCAGGGAGCTTAGCTCAGGGCTCTGTGACGACCTAGAGGGGTGGGATGCGGGGGGTGAAAGGCTCAAGAGGGAGGGGACACATGAATACACAGGGCTGATCCATGCTGTTTGTCGTACAGCTGAAACTAACACAGCATGTAAAGCAATTATCCTCCAGTAAAATTTTAGAAAAACCCTCTAAGTCCAGCCCCTCTCTCTCACTTCCATCACCATTCCCCACACTGGCCCTCATTTTCTCTTATGTGGGCACCTTCATTAGCCTCTTGGGTTCCCTTCCTCCAGTTTCTCTTCCCTCTGAAATCCTGTCCACCCAACCCTTGAAAGCACGCCCAACCAGTGTTAGGACTTGACTACTGTTTGTTCAGTGAATGAATGGAAGAATGGATTCGTGAATAAATGCTCTATTGCATAAAGTGCCTTCCGTATTTCACAGTAGTCACCCCATCCCAATATGTCTCAGCTCACACTGAATCTGCCTACAGTCTGATGCCAGCTTCTGTCTACTATTTTCGAACTACCCTACCAGCTCAGTAGCTTGCCCTAAGCAGGCCAGAATCAAGTTTCTCTGGCTCGGGAAATCACCCAAGCTTTGACACATGCAAGCTTCACCCCGCTACCTCCATGAATGTATGCCTAGAATGACTTGTGCCCTCCCTGGCCATCCATCATCTCTTAATTCCTATAACATCCCCTAAACAGTAGTGATAAAGTTTGGCATTCTAGCTGCAACGTCACTTCACTGTTTCTTGCCCATATATCTTTTTCTCTCAGCTAGATTTACATAATACTGGGAAATGGACAGTATATTTTAAGGTCTTTGCTCAACTGGCTACAGTGATTTAAAGGCCCATGTATGTCTCTAACTCTTGACCTACTTCATTTTGCCGATGCATACATCCTACAAAGAATAAGAAGGAAACAAACTTTAAAGCAAAAAAAAAAAAAAAATGTACACATAACAGACTCCTGGAAGGACAAGAAACCACATGTTCTACACCAATTAATTAACATGAAGCATATAACTCAAGAGAACCTGTATAAGTAGAAATGTCTAAGTGTTTACATTTATAGCCGTGAAATTGAAAAAAAGTAAATGATCAGAATTTGAAGCAGAATATTTTATTGTTTTCATTATTGCTTTCTGAAATGCCAAAACTAACTTACTGCTTATTATCAGTTAGTTGAAATGAGAATATATATATATATACACACACACATTACATAAATTTATTCCTGTTGTATAAAAACTATCTAGAAAAATTTACTTAATTTAATGGTTCTCTATGTACTTAAGAATAACAAACTCTACAACCTGTTTTTTTAAAGTGTCCAGTAATAATAATGTCAAAACACAGGATAAATAGAGACAGAAATCAGATATCAAAGAAAGAACTATATAATTTTATTAAGGATGCTTGTTCTTGCAACTCAAAAGTTGAAAATGTTCTTATCAGATAAGTTTCAAAGATAAGAAGAGCAACTGAAGATAAGAGTTTATTTCTGACCCTCCAAGGACTAGCGGGCATTTAGTAGGGCATTAAAAATAATACAGGAAATAACTCACATTTTTTGGCTTCGGGAAATACCCTGCTGTTTATGGAAATAATTCCCCAATCTTTATCCCCTGTTTTTTCAGATAATTTATTTCAGTATTCATTTAGCTTTGGTGCTATTTAATAGTGGAAGTTTTTAAGGAAAGATTCTAGACAAAAAGCCTAAGGTGTAAGCAGAGGGACTGTGAGGGGAATGGTGCATCTTCCCCACCTCCAACATCCTGCTTCCCTCTTCCTGCCAAGTCCCCGCCGTGGGTCATTTGAATTTCTAGTCTTACCTGGTATTCCTTCCCCAGAAAACGTGCTCTCCAATAAGGCTGACCCTCTTCAACATTTTACCATAACTCCTCATACACACTTGACACTCCACCTTAATATCAACCATTTCCATATCCTCTGACATCTTCTCCCCTTTCCAGCTACCCAGGTTTCACCTCCTTGGAGGTCCCACTCGAGTGCCACCTCCCCTGAGGAGCCCTCCCTGATAACATCAGAATCTTCAGAAATGCTGCTGAGCTGTGACATTCAGACAAATGCTGTGTCTTCTCTCCTCAAGTGGGGTTAGCCTTTACTGGTGGGTTGATACTGTCCATGAAAATAGTCAATCAACAATCGATAATGGGAATAGGAGTTTGGAGACTTGCCTGGTGATCCAGTGATTAAGACTTGGCCTTCCAATACAAGGGGTGCTAGTCAGGGAGCTAAGATCCTACATGCTTTGGGACCCAAAATCCAAAACATAAAACAGAAGCAATATTGTAACAAATTCAATACAGACTTTAAAAATGGGCCACATAAAAAAAAAAAAAAAAAAACCTTAAAAAAAAAAAAGTTTTATTTGAGCCACACTGAGGACTACAACCCGGAAGCCAGCATCCCAGATAACTCTGAGGAACTGCTCTGGAGAAGTGTAGTTTCAGCACAGTTCTACATCTGGTCAGAACAAAGAACACTGAACAGGTCAGAGAGACATGCCTTCAAGGTTTCAAAAACACAGCACCTACACAGTGAGTCATCCTGGCCTTGGCACATGGGAAGGGAATCTTATCATCAAAGGAGTCCCTGCCTTGGCATCCCAGGAAGGAAGGCATTTAATCTACTTTTAACATGAACATTCTTTACCTCTGGTCAATGCACCCTTTCCTTTAGTAATTCAAGCAGATGTACAATATACATTTGAAAGTCACCAACCGGCCGTTTTAACTAGCATAAAATTCAAGTTAACTCATGTATAAGCCAGAAAGACTTCCCCAGACTTCAATAAGTGGACATTTCTTTTATCAGTATCATGTTTTATGCTTCAAAGGACAAGGGATTGGGGCCAAAAGCGAGCCTACTTTGCTTAAAATGTCTAGCTCTTAATTCCTTTTCCTTAAGTCTTCACGTGGTGGCTCCCCTGATAGCTCAGAGGGCAAAGCGTCCCCCTGCAACGTAGGAGACCCAGGTTTGATCCCCGGGTTGGGAAGATCCCCAGGAGAAGGAAATGGCAACCCACTCCAGTAATCTTGCCTGGAAAATTCCATGCCTGGTAGGCTACAGTCCATGGGGTCACAAAGAGTCGGACACGACCGAGTGACTTCACGTCCATTAAGTCTTCACATCTTCTTTACTGCCTTCTATTTGGGTGTGTTTCTGTTTAAACTTATTTCATCTCCCCTAACAATAGGAGGAACTTCTTAAGAGCAGGGCTCTGTCTGGTGTTGGGATTCAGCCATCAGGATGCAGAGTGTCGTACACGGACTGAGAAATAACTGGGGACTCAGGAAGCATCCCTTTAATAATTGCAACATGGTGGCTTAGAGTTCAAACATCTGGAACCCAATACTGATTCTGTCACCCACACTCGATGGCAGTGTGATCTAGGAGGTTGCTATTTATCCTCCACCAGCCTCAGCGGCTGCATCTGGAAAATGTAGCAGCATCAGCTAATTTTCAGTCCTGTTTTGGATATTCCCAGGGCTGTGGTGCTTTTAGCAGTCTTCTTCCACCCATAACTGGGAGAAGAGCCATGTTTCTGGTGAGAGATGATGCTTTGTTTACAAAATTTTAACTATCCCCTTAAACTCTCTGTAGAAAATGTAAGCCTTTTCACCGTATTTTTCTGAAGTTTCCCTGCCAAACTCGTAAAAGTATGGGAAGGCAATAAAAACAAAGGAAACATTTATAATATATATGTTGACTCTGAATAATAACCCAAACAAATAATGCTGCCAAGGTCTTTGCTGTCAAGCATCACTTTGGAATCCTTGATGGGTATCCAACCTCAGTTAGGAGCAGTAAGCTGAGTCCTGGACAGTTTTGTGGTTCACTGCAGCCTTGGTTGAAGGCTTTAGCCCATGACACTCACTTCAGTGAAAAGTTCAAAACCACCTTCAGTCCTTTCAAACACAACAGTCCTGCCTGGCCTTATCCTGTTGTGTCTTGACTACTGCCTGGGGAACTATTCCAGAAATGAACTGATATGAGCAGCCAAGTGGCAGGCTTCTGGGAGGCTAACATTCGCTCGCCTGAGTGACTCTCTGATTCTCACATGCCAAAACAATTAAGGAAGCAGCAGTGGGTTAAAAAATCTTTTTTTTTTTTTTTTTTTCTTTCTCAGCCACGGCACACAGCTCCTCTGCATCATTTGTTTTCCACTATGCAGACTTCAACATCCTGTTTACCACCACTCAGATGGCGTGTTCTATTTAGGAAAGTTTCGGAGTTTCTATGAACTGATTAAAACTGAGATTTAAAAATATAAAAAGTGATCAGTATTCAGTGAAAGAGGCATTGCCGATCAGCCATGAGTGTGTGCGATGATGCACAAGTCGGGGAAGTGAGCCGACTTGGGACCTTTGCTCGTTGGAGTATCACTTATCTGCTGAGCAAACCTTGTCTGCCAGCCATCGGGCTTGGCTTTGGGAGTACATCAATTTCCTTGCTTTCAGTTCAGTTCAGTCGCTCAGTCGTGTCTGACTCTGCGCACCCATGAACCGCAGCACGCGAGGCCTCCCTCTCCATCACCAACTCCCAGAGTTCACTCAGACTCACGTCCATCGAGTCAGTGATGCCATCCAGCCACCTCATCCTCTGTCGTCCCCTTCTCCTGCCCCCAATCCATCCCAGCGTCAAAGTCTTTTCCAATGAGTCAACTCTTCGCATAAGGTGGCCAAAGTACTGGAGTTTCAGCTTTAGCATCATTCCTTCCAAAGAAATCCCAGGGCTGATCTCCTTCAGAATGGACTGGTTGGATCTCCTTGCAGTCCAAGGGACTCTCAAGAGTCTTCTCCAACACCACAGTTCAAAAGCATCAATTCTTCGGCGCTCAGCTTTCTTCACAGTCCAACTCTCACATCCATACATGACCACAGGAAAAACCATAGCCTTGACTAGACGGACCTTAGTCGGCAAAGTAATGTCTCTGCTTTTGAATATACTATCTAGGTTGGTCATAACTTTTCTTCCAAGGAGTAAGCGTCTTTTAATTTCATGGCTGCAGTCACCATCTGCAGTGATTTTGGAGCCCCAAAAAATAAAGTCTGACACTGTTTCCACTGTTTCCCCATCTATTTCCCATGAAGTGATGGGACCGGATGCCATGATCTTCGTTTTCTGAATGTTGAGCTTTAAGCCAACTTTTTCACTCTCCTCTTTCACTTTCATCAAGAGGCTTTTTAGCTCCTCTTCACTTTCTGCCATAAGGGTGGTGTCATCTGCATATCTGAGGTTATTGATATTTCTCCCGGCAATCTTGATTCCAGCTTGTGTTTCTTCCAGTCCAGCGTTTCTCATGATGTACTCTGCATATAAGTTAAATAAGCAGGGAGACAATATACAGCCTTGACGTACTCCTTTTCCTATTTGGAACCAGTCTGTTGTTCCATGTCCAGTTCTAACTGTTGCTTCCTGACCTGCATACAGATTTCTCAAGAGGCAGGTTAGGTGGTCTGGTATTCCCATCTCTTTCAGAATTTTCCACAGTTTATTGTGATCCACACAGTCAAAGGCTTTGGCATAGTCAATAAAGCAGAAATAGATGTTTTTCTGGAACTCTCTTGCTTTTTCCATGATCCAAGGGATGTTGGCAATTTGATCTCTGGTTCCTCTGCCTATCTGGAAGTTCACTGTTCATGTATTGCTGAAGCCTGACTTGGAGAATTTTGAGCATTACTTTACTAGCGTGTGAGATGAGTGCAATTGTTCGGTAGTTTGAACATTCTTTGGCATTGCCTTTCTTTGGGATTGGAATGAAAACTGACCTTTTCCAGTTCTGTGGCCACTGCTGAGTTTTCCAAATGTGCTGGCATATTGAGTGCAGCACTTTCACAGCATCGTCTTTCAGGATTTGAAATAGCTCCACTGGAATTCTATCATCTCCACTAGCTTTGTTCGTAGTGATGCTTTCTAAGGCCCACTTGACTTCACATTCCAGGATGTCTGGCTCTAGATGAGTGATCACACCATTGTGATTATCCGATTCGTGAAGGTCTTAGGATCCTGTATATTTTCTTTTATATTTGTGATTCATAATTAACATGATCTGATTAGCAAATCAAGGAGAGAAACACTGACACTCCAGAAGATCCATTTGAACACAAAAAAAGTTTAAAACCAACTTCCCCACAATATGATATTGTCTAGTTAACTTCACGGCCATGGTCTTTAAAGGTCTCCCATAAGAGCACCTGTCCAGCCTCATTATGTAATCCTTTCCACTTTTTCAAGCCATGAAATGTATTATCTTAGCTAAAGTCAGCTCATCATAGGCTCTGTGCTATAAGCACTTACTTGATTTAGCCCTTTTAAACTTTTATTTCACTATTTTTTGCCATCCTCCCAGTCTTTGGAAAATAGTTTTTTCCACTCTGTGTCTACCAAATCGAGACTGCTTCTCTCAAATTCAATCAATTAGAATCACTTCTTCCAGAAAATCCTTTTATTCTGAGTTTCAGTCACAACGTTTATTCAGATAAAGAGCATTCCACTCAATCTCATATTATATCTAAATTATTTTACAATATAAATGTAAATATGCATTTACTATGCAACCTGGTGGCTCAGCTGGTAAAGAATCCACCTGTAATGCAGGAGACGTGGGTTCAATCCCTGGGTCAGGAAGATCTCATGAAGAAGGAAATGGCAACCCACTCCAATGTCCTTGCCTGGAGAATTCCATAGACAAAGGAGCCTGGCAGGCTACAGTCCATGGGATCTCAAAGAGTCAGACATTACTGAGCAACTAATACAGTTTTCAAAACTTTGCACAGACCAGCTATATCATTAATGTCTAATGAATACAAAAAATTTCCTTCAGCTTCTCCTGTCTCCATGTGAAGAGTCTTTCCACTATACCATCAATCTCTAGTACTGCACATTCTGGCACATCAATGGTTTTGTTATGAAGAGGGACCAATTACAAAGTTATAAAGACCATTAGAGACACTTTTTAAAAAAATGCACGGGGTTTGTGGAAAGAGGAAAGTAAAGGTTTAGTCATTTAAGAGTCAGAGCCACTTCAAAGGGGCCTTTGAATTTTAGAAGTGAGCCCTGGGAAATATAGACTAAAGCGAATAAAACAGATGCTTGGCAAGTTAGCCCTAGTTTTCTAAGAAAATACACACACAATTAAACAATGACTGGTCAAAGCATAAATGACTGGTCAAATCATAAAAGGTGTCTTTTATCCAGAAATTTCAGTAATGAATAGACAGATCCAGGAAATTTGCACAGAGAAAAATAGATTTCCAAGCTAGGTGCCCAGCGAACACAGATGAGCAAAGCAGCCACGGTTCTAAGCTGGCCTCCCAGAGGTCTCCTTGGCCAGAAATGGTGGAGACCTGCAGAAACTTCTCAGATTAACCCAGAATCCCAGGACTGACCTGGAAGGGAACCACTGGGAAGTTGGAACAGAAGCTGTTTGGTCCTTTGCCAACCTTGACCTCAGCGAGAAACTGCCAAATAAAAAAGCACCACCAAATTTTTAAGAGAATTACCCTTAACTACACAACAGTCAGAGGGCTGGATGGGCATGAAAATGCACCTTTTTACCACACCTCTCCTGAGCTCAGAGCACTGAATCTTGCCTGAAATCTGACAGTAGAAAAGATTATTTCACCTGTTTGGTGTCAGAATCAACCCCACGATAACACCTTGAGTCAGACCGTAAGAAGTGGCTGAGGCTGTTCCTGACGTAGGCACAGCAATGCTGAGGAATGTGAATGTGAAAAGGGAAAGGAGAAATTTGCAGGACTTAAACTGAAAACATTATATATATATCTACATAGACATATAGATATATAATGGAGCTCCCCAGGTGGCTCAGTAGTATAGAATCCACCCGCCAATGCAGGAGATGCAGGACATGTGGGTTCAGTCTCTGGGTCAGAAAGATCCCCTGGAGAAGGAAATGGCAACCCACTCCAGTACTCTTGCCTGGAGAGTCCCATGGACAGAGGAGCCTGGTGGGCTACAGTCTTCTGGGTCCCAAAGAATCAGACATGACTAAGCAACTGAGCATGCACACATATTTAAAATATATTTAACAACAATGCATATTTAATAAGTTATATATATATATGTATAGCTTAACTTATTAAACTTGATGTTCCTTTCCTCTGAATGCCTTATTAAAGGAGTAGAAAAGAACCATCAGTTGGTTATGTCCCCCAAATACAGTTTTCTATATACGTGTATCTCAATACACGGGCAGTCACTTGAGATAGTGACTCAGAACTGGATGCTGAAGGGATTTCAGTAGAGATGCCTTTTTGTGACATTGCAATAGAAACTCACAAGTTAATCAAATGCCATGAAATTTTTCCGTGATAATCTCTGCTGCCAACACTGCATGGGCGAGTAGCTGTTTCCATTTACAGCTTCCAAGGAGGGGACTTAAGCTGACAGGTAGGGCACAGACCATCCTAGGAGGAAAATGCGCTTGAAATACAGGTTTTTTCATCATGTTCGTAACATCCTCTC